>JAUMHM010000083.1:53730985-53746443 GCA_032362435.1 Melikaiella ostensackeni
CACTTCCTCTCTCCTTATGTGTTTTATCCTTTCGCTGTAGAAGGTCAAGCGAATTCGTGCTGTTGATCGGTAATCCAAGTTCTCCAGTATATCCAATGACGCTTGCACATGCGCGCTGATGTTCTAAACAATCATTTTCATTAATGAAAAATTATAATTTCACTTTTTAATCTCAAGGTTCTTAAAGAAAGAAACCTAAGCTTTCTTTCTAGCCCAAGAAAAACGTTTAAAAAAGTGTCCTAAAATGATTACGGCCATTAAAAAGGGCGTGAAATAACGTGTCGAAACTGTAGGGGACAATATTTCTTTTACTAAAATTAAAAGAGTTCAAAATCACCAAAACAGATGGTATATTCTGAAAATATTTTCATGGATAAACAATAAAAATCGCATTTTTTTAATCTCAAAGCTCTTGAAGGTAGAATCCCAAGCTTTCTTTTGAGACAAAACATTTTTTTAATGTGTCTTTTTCCAAAAAAGTAAAATTTGTTTTTGGCCTTAATTTTTGAAGGTCAAATATTTATTTCTTAACCAATTTCATGATCAACGGGACAGGCGTAAAAAAACCTATCGAAATTGTACAGAAGAAAATAATTGGAATATCACTGTGTTTGACTTTTCTAAAAAAAACTTCATCGAAACCTTCAATACAGGGAAAAACTATTTGTTTTCGGATTGAACTTTGCCACATTAGTGATAGTTTTATTTGCATGAGTAGTTTCTCCAACAGACTGGTCGTATTTAGCAACCCCGGCTCTTAACAAATCACTCGGATATCTTTTTATTAAAGTATTTTCTATAGTTTTTCAATTTCGTTCAAGAAACCTGATATCTGCTAACTTTATTGCTCTCTCAACGACGCCGTAAATTACGCCAATTTTGCTGTTTGTAGTGTAAATTTTAATTTATCATCTCCTAAACTAAATCTATCAAAAATATCGTTAATTTTATTTGTTGGAAGGCAGAGCAACGTATCATATCAAATATCGATTTTTTTTCATTCAACTTGTATATAAAAATAGTAATTGTCATTTTGCGATGACGAACTGATCGGAAACCCTTCTTGATCTACAGCAAACTATATAGACAGAAAAAAAAATTTCCAAAGAAAATGAACAAATTTTTTGTGATTGTTTATGAACTTTCTTTATAACAAAGGTGATTGTTTTTATTGGAAGGATTTCAGGAATAGATATAATTATAAGCACACAATAAATCAAATGAGCTAAATAGCACAGAAAAAATGATTATAAAATACGGAAGAAGATTTTCTATTGGTTCAAAAATTACGGAGATTTTTATATATGTGCAGTTTTTACTAGTTAACAGTATTACGAAATTATAAATGAAAAACAACTTTTTTTACTCAAGTTAAAATTTTTCAAAAATGAGCAAAAACATGTTTTTTTTTATTAAGACATATGCACAAATTTTGGAAAACGTTGAATATGTCAAACCTGAAATTTCTTCACCTTGAACCAAAGAAACATGTTATCATTTTGCTTTTTCGGAAAACAATTTTTTTTGTGATTTAGGAATTTTGAAATTTTGTGATTCTGTATATTTTCGCGATTTGGGAACGTTTTAAACACCACGAAAAATTTTTATTCCATGAAAACAAAATAATAACATGTTTCTTTGCTTCAAGCTGAACAAATTTCAGGTTCGACATCTTAAACTTTCTCCAAAAAGTGTACATTTAGTTCAATCAAAAAAAATGTTTTTTGCATATTTTCAAACAATTCTTTTTTTTTTACTTTTTTCGGATGTCGACTCACAAATTTTTCCCCTCGGTTCAAACGATCCGATTAATTTTAGCATTGTAAATCCGCCCTATCTCACAAAGCGCCTCCTACAGAAAGCGCCTCTTTCGCTAGGTGCCTCCTCCTTCAACTAGCTCTGAATTCGGTAAGCTCCTTCTTAAAAATTTTTATCACCTAAGCTATTTTCATCAATATGCTATTGACAGAAACTGTGAATTGTCCATAAAGAGCATAAACTGCAAATTGTGTTCCTAACCTCACTTTCTTATCTACTGTTTCATTCACGTCTTTGAAAGAGATAATTCATTTTTGAAATAAATATATGTAAAATAATTTTAACGAAATAAGAATTCAATCGCAGCAATTTATTTTATAGTGCTGAAAATCAATATTTAGAAAATGTAACCTTGCAGTGCGCATAATGATTAATGAAGCTTCCTTCCTACATATTTTTCATACATGCATCAGATACTTTTGAGCATCTTTAATTGATCATTATTAGTCCCTTTACATTATTGATTTGCAAGATGTAATATTGAACGAATTTTTTAACATTATCTCAATCTGTTACATCTACGCAAAATTTTTCTACATTTACTTGACAAAAAATAATTCTGGTTGTCACTTGGTTGGTCATTTGGTGTAGAATTAAAGGCATGTTAGTCCGCACTATACGCGCGAAAGGAACTTAAACGGCCTTCTTGTCTCCGTCAATCAGAATCTCCGTACGTATAGAAAATCGGATTATTACCAATCTGATATACGGTTAATTAACAGGGGATTAAAATTTGGTGAGAGAACCTGGTGGAACGCACTGCAATTTAACGCCGGTTGAATCATTCATTAAAAAATAATCATGATTAGTTAATCGCCTGATTAATCACTGTTGGTGAAATCGGCCCTAAGCATAGCATTACATACGTTTGCGCGCGACGACGTTCAACTAATTCACCAATGCAATCTTTCCCAACAAGCCCTATGAGCGAGGCTTTGCCAAGAGGCGCTTTCTGAGGACAGCGGTCCCGTCGCCTACCATTTTATGAGAGTCTACTGTATTTCTGGCGGGAAAAATAACTTGAATACTACTGTTTCTGAGAATGCTAAAAAGAACTTCATCGAAACCTGGCATGGAATGGAAGGCTCTGAAGTGTCCCCTAAGGGTTTACATTTTTCTTGTACCTCTCTGCTATTCTTTTACACACCCCACCACACAGTTAGTCGGTGGTAAGGGGGTTTCAGCTTAAGGTGGGTTCCGAACCACCAAGACTTACGGCCTAAATTACTTAGAGGAAATTAAATTTACAAGAGATTTATCGGAGTCGAGTTTTAATTTCTTCATTACTAATAACTTTTTTTCAACGTAAAGTCAACAAAAAGCCGTGTTTTTGAGGAAAACATTTTTTTCCATCGTACCAAAGTCAAAACTCGGGGCAGTTTCTAGAGTGTGATCGGTCTCCTTATTATAACTTTGTGAGCAGTTCAGTGAGAATCGTCAGGCACAACGAGGTAGCGAATAGGTGTTTTGTCCCTGACCATACTAAAGGTCGGCCTACTCGCGATATCGGTTGGGATCCGCAATTCTGTTGAGATCCTTCCGCCGTTTCCCAAATTCATTTTCCAGGATGCATAGGTTAGCCTGGGTCGCAGAATCGCAGTATAGATCCACATCAGTGTCTGCAGTTTCGGGCCCCAGTTTTTCCCTATAACTCTCCTGCCAAGCCAAAAGGTCGCTGTGAGCCTTTTGCACTTGTTTTCCAGGTGTTCGTTCCATAAAAGCTTCTTATCCAGATGATTCCTCGGTATTTAGCACGTTCGGTGATTCTTAGTTGTTGTCCACCCAGTTTCAGTGTACTCGTGGTCCCCCACTTGTACCGTCTGGTAAATACATCCACGTCCGTCTTACTCGGATTGACCGATAATCCGGTCTTCTTGCACCAGGTATCCACTATCCTCAGTGGTTGCTGCATTACCCCGAAGAGCGCATCCAGATACTGGCCGCGCAAGATGACCAGTATGTCGTCCGCGTAGCCAATAGCGTGGTGGCCTTGTCTCGTGAGTAGATAAAGCAGTTCATCAACTACTAAGCACCACAGTAGGGGCGATAAAACGCCTCCCTGCAGGCATCCCGAGTCAACAGTTCCACATAAGGTGGCTTCACCCTTAGTCGTTGTTAGGTTCCTGTTGCCCAACATGGCGCAGGTCTATTCTACGACTGCAGTTGGCACACCATGTGCAATCATGGCCGCCCTTATCACCTCTCTAGAAGTGTAGTTAAAGGCTTCTTCGATGTCCATGAAGGTTCCAATCGCGAAGCCTTTCTGCTTCAGTTGTCCTTCGATTAGGTTTACTGCTTCGCTCAGGGCTTGAGTGACCAGCCCTGTAGGCATATTGCTCATTGTGTAGTGGCCTACTCAACAAGACCTTGTCGCGGATGTCTCTATCCACAAGTCTTTTCACAGTAGGAAAGATGTAAGGGTGATGGAACGGAAATCCTTGGGTGAAGTATAATCGATCCTGCCTACTTTCGGAATGTAAGCCACTCTTGTGCCTCTCCATGCCGTCGGGACATATCCCAGTGTCTAACTAGCCCCAGCAAGTCTCAGCAGCGGCCCTATGATGGACTCCCCAACCTTCTGCAAGAAGACCGGGTATATGTCATCCGGACCAGCAGACTTGTAAGGGCTGAAGGACTTAAGAGCTCACCTGACGTGAGCTAGCCGCCGTTGCGGGCCCAGTTGAGCCACGGACGACTTCAGATGCCCTCGAGGTGTTGTTTTCTTTTCTCCAGACCTTATAAAGTCCGGAAAATGTGCCTTGATCAGGTGGGTCAGGGTCTCTTCGTCCGACTCTAAGAGTGCACTTGTTAATTCAGTGGAATACTGATCCCAGTACGTTCTTCTTCGATTTCTGGCCCACGTAGGGCCCAAGGATACGGTAGATTCCAACTATAACTCTATCTGTGAGTGATCTGAAAAAGTGGGTTCGTCCGAGACTCTCCACTTCTTCACTTTATTCCTAGAATTACCGGTACAAAGGGTGATGTCAATGACCTCTTCCCCGATCGAGTTGTGTAACGTTGGGATATTCCCCGTGTGGAGAATATCTAAATCAGTAGTTATTAGATATTCCAATAGGTCATTCCCTCTTGAGTTAGTGTCCATGCTACCCCTCAATATATGGTGGGAGTTAACAACGCACCCCAACAAAAGTGGGACACCCCTTACCTTGCAGTATTCTACCAGTGTACGTACTTCCTCTGCTGGGTTGGTTTCGTTGTCATACGGAAAGTAGGCCGATCCTATGCCTAGCTTCCCGATTCCTCTGAGGTCTGTGGATGTCACTATCAGATCTCTCGAATACAATTCTAGCAGCGGTACGACGTTGACTCCTTTGGCCAGAATGCAGGCCCTTGGTTTGGCCACCTTGGGGTCCCTGTAATAAGAACAAACCCCCCCCCCCCAAACCCCTTATGGTATCTCTCACTAACCAAGGTTCTTGGATTAATCAGATACCTGTGTGCCACACAGCTATGCCCCTCTGCAGAACCACAGAGTCGCCTTTGCTGTGATGTAAGTTGATTTGGGTAATGGTTAGACCGGCAGCAGCCATTCACGTCTGCCCCCGATCTTCCTCCGTCCCAACAGGCTCCTCCTGTCCCTAACCGGCAACCCTGAAGTTAACCTGGCCAAGGTGGTAGAAGGGCCTGTTGTTGAGGACCGCGAGAGCCCTCGCCTAAGACTCAGGAATCTGCATAACTGGGAGTTGTTAAAGTCCTCCTGTTGTGCCCTCCTTCTGAGGCCGGTCGTGTCTGACGATTCGCTAGGACGACGTTTCAAGTAAGGGGTTGAATCCCTCCAGGCGCCGAAGGACCACAGATGGATCTTTTACTTTACCTGGGATCCACACCGTAGCCCTCAACATCCTTTGGAGCTATTTAACCCCATCGACTTTGAGGTCTGCACCTTCCCAGGCTCTTGTCTCGGCCTCTGTATTCTGCAGCCAAGCTATAGCCGCTAGGTCGGCTGTGACAAATATGAAAACCCCTCCCCTACAGAAAGAGGTCTCAAATTTTGGCCATTGATTCGGGGACACTCCTTCGAGCGCCCTCCAAGTGACTTCCCTGAAGACCTCGAACTGCTCCGCAGTGAGCATCGAGTCCAGATAGCTCGTTGCCGACACCACCGCTATCAGGGGGTTAGTCCTCTGGGCAGCTGTCAGTCGAGCCCCCGACGACTTCCTCTTCGCCGGCAGCTGAGCTGGCTTATGCCTTTCTGTAGGCTTAGCCCCCCCAGCGGGGTGTCCTCTGAGCCCTTCCTTCTCTTCAGGTCCTCCGTGCTGGCTGTCGGCATTGTTGTTGCCGATGTTCCAGCACTCGCAGCCGCAATTCTAGCCTGCTGTGCTTGCCTCCTCAGTTCTTTTTCCAGAAAGCCGTAAATGCCTTTCTTTTTTTGGGAAGACTACTTCGTCGCTTCCGTTTCCAAAGCCTCATTCAGGGGGACCGTCGACCCCTCATCTCCCAAGACAGCCGGGGACACAGTCGCCGCCTGAGTTTGGCTAGCCGGAGAAACAGATCGAGTGGACAGGGTTGTGTTAGACCCATTCGGGCCCAACTCCTCTCTAGCCCCCGCCACCTTCCTTCCTTCTTCTTTCTTTGAATTTGTTTTGTTGGGTTTAAATTTGACCCCACGAGAAGTTAGGTTAATAAACGGTCCGCCCTTGTAGAGCCCCGCATGCGAGGGTAAGACTAGATACTCGTGGAGGTCGTCCGGTGTCCACAAGAAGCTGTCAGGACACCTTCATACCCCTAGGTGCCAAAATGCCAGGGGTGCGGTCACTCAACGCCCCTGGCTTAGCAGGTGGTCACATAAAGTGGTACACTCGATGAATATTCTTTTGTAGGCCACCACACCATTGGAGGGGTGTTCTTTAGTCGCAGTGCGGGTCATAGATCATTCCCGTCCCGATTCTAAACTGGGGTCGGTCCGGGAGGACCCTCGACCCAGGGATCCAGCAATACTTGCGTCAGCTAGGCTCTTTCACCCTTCTACCATACTACAATCATCGATGCCCACTCAGCGGAGAGCCCGTTTATAGAGGTCGACTTTTACCCAAGAGAGCCCGTTTATAGGGATCCTATCATTCATATCCATATGTGGTGCCGAACACTTTGATTGCCGCGTGAATTCTTCGATCTTTCTAAGCAGGGGTTGAATAAAAATTTCTAGCACCCTTGAAAGTGAATTCAGATCGTTGCCACTAGGGGGTTGGTTTCTTGTGGTTATTAGAACATCATCTCCTGGGTCACTGAGTTGTTCAAAAAATCCGTGACACTTTGATTAATACGTAAATTCTTCGATCTTTCTAAGCAGGGGATGATTAAGAATTTCAAGCACCCCTCAAAGTAAATTCAGATCGGTGTCACTCCGAGGGTAGTTCCCTGGGGATTTCAGATCATCATCCGTTGGTCCATTAAGTTGTTCGAAAAATCCGCGGTACCAAACACTTTGATTAATGCTGAAATTCGTCGATCTTTCTAAGTAGGGGATGAGTAAAAGTTTCCAGCACCCCGCAAAGTGAATTCAGGTCAGTGTCACAACAAAAATAGTTTCCTAAGGATATTGGAACATGATTCTCTGGGTCACTGAGTTATTCCAAAATCCATGGTGCCAGCCATTTTGATTAATGCGGAAATTCTTCAATCTTTCTAAGCAGGGGATGAATAAAAAATTTTTAAGAACCCACAAAAAGAACGCGGATCGGTTTCACTACGGGGGTAGTTTCCTGGGGATATTAGAAAATAATCCCCTGAGTCATTGAGTTGTTCAAAAAATCCTCCATATCAACCACTTTGTTTACTGCGGAAATTTCTCGATATTTCCTCAAATAGGAACCCTAACAATTATTTCAGAGCAGTTTCATTTTTGTCGTGATTTTTCGTTGTTTTTACAAAGGCAGCCCTTACAGGATTGACCCTCTAGGAATATTCGTCGCGCAACCTTGTATTATAATTTCTTAACTCTTAACATTTTTCTAAGTGTGCTAGTACAAATGCCTAGTCTGTATTCCTCGGTATAACTTTAGTCCAAGTATTTGTGTAAAGGTTTTTTCGCTGCTTTTTCTAAAAAATCAAACTTCCCCTTTCTGTCTGTCACTGTGAAGATCCGTATTTGTTCTCGAAGGTCGAGTGCACTGACGCCCTCTCTCCTTCCGCCGTCCCAAGCCGTGTGTAACATGCAAGCGAGCGCCTTGGTGGGCATAGCAAAGGCAAAAACGACAGTCACTCGCACACAGTTGGACTTCCGCTCACGCAAACACGATTGCTTATACCGCGCTCCTGATTGATTCAGCTTAATTATTTTATAACTCAAATAATTTATTACGTGAGAACTGAAGAACACAAAAAATGAGAACAATGCAGCTTTAGTCAAACACGATATATTTCTCATTTTAGTAATTCTGATCAGTTATAACATGCTTTTAGTTATGCATACACTTTTACCTTAAATATAACAATTACGACAATTTCAGCAACAAAATCAAATTTAGACAAAACGGTAATTTTAGAAATTATTTATATACAAAAAGACAATGCAAAAACTCTATCAATTTTAGAACAGACGTCCAAGGTTTTAGCAATATTTATAAAAACCTTATTTTACGTATTAGAATTCCATAAAAATCTGTAAAATGCATTTTAAGAAAACTTCCAACTTATATCATTTCCCGGGCTGAATGTATAATATACGAAACAAACATAATCAAAAAACCTCGTTATACAATAACCACCACATGGTCAATGTTTGTCTCTAACTAAAATCAAACGATATGTGAAAAATTTAACTTTTTACACTCCAGGACATACTCCTGTATGTAAAAACCTATTATCCTGTTAATAATCTTAAATTGATCAAAAATAATTCAACTATAAATATACATTTTATGGGTGAGCCTACTAAGTCTAACAAGATAATTTTGAGGTTATATCTCGTTTCTGTATTTTTTAAATCTCAAACTTCTTTGGAAATTTAACAAAATGAAAAACTATGTATGAAAATTGTATTTTTCATTTTTACACCAACATTTAAATACGATCTTCTACATAACAAACGTGTAGTGTCAGCAATCGTCACTTATTTACACGTACAAGTAAACGTTTTTCATTTATTCTTTAATCAACATTGTAAACTGTCTACGTATAGATATTAGCGAAATACTATCCTTCCAGCCTCTTCTGTCAAAACGATCTTGAAAATGGACTAGACCTAGTCCGAAACGCGTAGATGATAATTCATCATGCACGTAACAACATGAAACAATAAACTATATCACACACTGGTAAAAGCCTCAAACGATTTCTGAATATTTAAATAGTATAGAGAAACATCACTTATAATAAGGTGTAATATAAGGAAAGATAGTTCAGCTTACCTGTGGTATTTGAGTACTTTTTCCACATCCAGTTTCTCCTACTAATACCAAAGTCTGAAATTTTTCCAGTAGGTAAATAATGTGATTCCTGAGCTTGGATATTGGCAATCTTTGACGTTGTATGTCAAGTGCCAAAGAGTGGTGAGCATTGTATATAAATTGTGTGGAGAAATGCGTATCTATATCCGTTTTATCCTCTTGCCAAAACGCTTCATCTATTAAAAATATTTTAATCAAACAAACGTTATTTAAAATCTATATATTTTTGACTTTCTAATGAAGCCTAAGAAGTTTCACCTACAGAATATGCATCTTTCAAGAAAGTAAATATGAAAATATACTTTTTTTTAATTGCCTAGTCCCAAGTTCAGAGACGAATACAATGAAAAATTGTATCTTAAAGGTAGACATTATGTAGATGATAAAGATACGTTTAAAATTAATTCCTCATTTACAACATTCCTACAACTCCTGGACTCACAAAAATAAGTATATTTAAAGATATGTATAAAAATATACATTCTTTTAAAGCTTTGTTTGCCAAAACTACTAAAGATATTTCAATGTTCTGTTTTGAAGGAGGGTCTCTTCAAACGCTATCCAAATGTATGACGATTGTGGGTCATCTAATTCGGAATTTCACGAAAAACTAGAAAATTAAGGAAAAAAGTATTGTGCTCGTATAAAAAAACACAAGTTTTTAAAGTGTAAATATTCGTGCAACAAAAACTATTTTTTGATTTTTGAATTCTAAGGAAAAAAAATTTTTCTCGGAGGATACCCGACATTCACCTAATTGGGAAAGTCTACTTTTAGGAAAACAGAGGGTTAGGGTGGCGTCCCATGACTGCGTCAAGACATTGACACCAGCAATATTGGATGAGATTATAGACTTCCAACGGATAGGACTTGATGTTCTGACTGCTAGACTGCGTCAGTACAATAAGAGTAGTGCAAGAAAGTAGCAAAATCAAACCTTTCAGGTAGATGAAAGAAGGTTCTATCCTAAACTAAAGATCAAAATATCCAGCAAGACACCGAAGTTCCTCAAATGGAAGACATGACTGACTACTGGTCGGGTGTTTGGGGAAAAACAAACAGAAGCAACTAAAGTGCTGCAGGGCTTCATCCAGAGAAACAAAGGGCAAACAATAAGCCTGTAATGGAGCCTAGTAATATCAGACTCAGACGTTTCAGCGGTTTTGAAAATGGCAAGTAACTGGAAAGGCCCAGGTCCGGACATGGTGCACAATTTCAGGCACAAGTACCTGACGAGTGTGCAGCCTACGTTGGCGAGGTGTTTTCAAAAGAGCATCGAACATCCAGATCTGATGCTAGATTTTATGCGCTAAGTTACTACGTATATGTTGCCTAAAAAAGCAGACCCTCAAAATCCATCTGAATTTCGACCAATAGCCTGTCTCCCAACGATTTGTTAGTGCCTTCCAGCTGCAATTGCAGATAAAGTTTCTTGCTTGAAGTTTTAAAATTTCACAAGATCCGCCCACGTATCATCGACTTCTTATTTTGGCAGTCGAAATAAACAACACTAAAAGAACGATCCTCGAGATTATTGTCATAGTACGCGAAAAAAAATCCAGTGATTTGTGACTACTTGTACCACGCGACTTCAACGACCCGTTTCCATATAAATGAATTCCACCTCAGTACATAACCTCAAACCCGCGAGACCACACGGTCGAGATTTTTCCACGTTGGTCCACGATTTACCTACTGCCGAAACAACATGGTGTATATTATTAAAGTAAAGAACTACTTACACGTGCTCATCCACAATGTGATTGTTTCAGATTAACAAAGCGTCACGACCCTAATGTTTCTGAAATGATTCAATCCAAAGGTGCTTGCTCCATCTGTTGTACCGGGCGCTTGTAATTTAAAAGCATTTTTCAATTGTTCTTGAATGTAGTAACAACCTTTTTGTTTATAACCTTAATACGAAGTAGACGTCAATTGTATTTTAATTCAAAACGCTGAAAGATCACGCAGGTACGCACGATGAAAACCGGCTCAAAGTTTGTTTATTGTGCTTTCAAAAAAAGAAAGAAATCTTCCCTATTAAAAAGACATTGAAAGATGATTTCGAAGGTCTGTTTGAAAACTACGCCGATGACGACAGTATACCAGGAAGTTTATGCAGTTCATGCAAAAGAGATATATATCGAGTAAAAAGTGGTGCTAAAAAGGAAGTAGAGTTTCCAAATTTGTCAATATTAGAACCACAGATAAAAGTTACAAGGTCGAAAGATAGTAACATGAATTGCAAACGTAAAGTTTGCAAAACAGCGAGAAGCACACCTACTAATTTTTCTCGCGATAATCCAAAGAATACTGTTGCCGGTAACTTTATAAAATATTATCTGATATACATTCTCATTCTGGATCTATCGAAATCAAAACTTATCGCTGAGACGCGCTGCAGTTCCTGTTCTTCTATTATTGCAAAAAGAAGGTCTCACAAGTGTAATGCATTTTCTCGCATAGAAACTCTATCCGCTTGCGTATTAAACACGCCTTCAAAGGTACAGAGTCAAGTCATTTCCGCAGTAATACAACATAAAATTAGTAAGAATAAAAGCACGCAAGCTTCAGATTTACTTTTATGTCGAGCACGCGGTGGTTGGCCTCTTCATATTAAGGTAGGCAAAGAAAATAAAGAAAATTTTTTGAAATGACCATTACATTCCGTAGACGATATATCAAAAATTAAAACATATGGTATGTGTGATTGTTCTTCCACACCTGCTCACCTAAAAAAAACTGCTTCTAAATTAATGTATTTATTCTCTAGAGTCTTAAAGAGGGACTAGTACCAGTCCGAAACGTCGACTAAGAAATTTGTAGTGGATCAATAAATGAATTTCGAACATTAAGCCGCTCTAGTTATTCACCATGCATACATAACCAGATTTATTCTTAACCTCACGTGTAAAATAGTAAGACAAATTATAATGCATGTCATAAGTTGAAACATTTTCTAGTTTTTGAACGTTGTGAAAGGTATTGTTGATCTCTTAAACTGAGTAATTACCAAGGGAAACAGCTCTGTTTAGTTTATAATGAAATTCTATGAGCCGCTTCCCCCACAAAATCGATCATTCTTACAAGAATAATTCTGCTAGACGGACAATATATCGTATCCATGCAACAACTTACGTGGAGACGAATAGAGATATCGATTATAAAGTTGAAAAATTAGGACATCAAGTGAAAGGCACTAAAGAACGTTTGTGGTCATAAATTTTTGGAATTACAGACAAATTTATTTTCAACATTTTTTTATATTACGTGACGTGACGTATATTAATGTCACTTGATTTTTACTTGTTCTGTATGTGAAGTGATAGAAAACAAATGGAAACCAAGTGACTTCCAAAATTCAAGATGGAATCCTATGGTTCTAGGGTAGCGATTTCCAGAAATTTAGGACCACACAAACGTTTCTTAGTGTTTTTTATTTAATTTTCAACTCAATATCTCATTTCATGTGGACGTGAGTTGTTGCGAAAAAATGTCGGTAAGGTAGGAATCGGGTAAGTATTGCATGGCCTTAAATATACTCTTTAGCATTCTCTATATTAATATGTTTAGTATAGTTTTTTTACCAATGTTTAGTATAGTTTTTTTACAAATCACAAATTTACAACACATTTTTTCACTCTTTTCAACGATGAGAAACGTACAAAACATTGTTTCTTTAATGAATTATTCCACTACATGAATGATATTGTCAGGAGCGGTTATTAAATTGATATACTTATGGAAGTTTTTTCTTTGCCAGAGGTTCAGAAGTTTCATTATTTAAAATTTAGTCTGGAAGTTAATGCACAGCTATCTTCTTCTGGTTATCTTTGTTTTCAGGATGGAACTGCAAGCTAGGATTTTGCACCGGTATTTAAAGATAATAGATCTATTCCAAGCGATTCTGTTAGTTTTGCATATGTTCCTTTTGTTATTGATTGATTTGCCAAGATAACTCTCTGCAACAGACGTGGATTCCCATCCAGCAAAACGTTCAAGCTCTGTTATGTCGTCACCAGCATTAAGGAGCAATGTAGCTGAAGTCCGACGACAACTATGACCAGGGTAAAATTCTGGACTTAGCAACTTCGAATAGTCAGCGATTTGTCTGAGAACAAATCTCATATTGTTGATGCCAATAACTTGATTTTTGTACCTTCAAGAAATTTGTAATTTTTCTTGAATGGAGTGCTTAGTATTTTTTTAACATTGTTGCATAACTCTCCCATAATGACAAACGATTTTGTATCAATGTTTTTTGGCTTTGAAAGGGTAACGTTTGTTTGATTTCTTCAAATATGTCAATATTCTCATAGGTATTTAATGCCTTTTCAAGCATGGAGTGATGAAACCAAAGGGTCGATGATGATAGCTTCTTTTATTTTAACATCTCGTTAAAATACACCAACAAAGCATCTTCAGGCCTTGAGGTTATATTTTTTTCTTCTTCTAATCTGTGAATTGTGGAGTTCTCTATGTATTTTTTGTATGGATTTATCAGGTGACAAATCTGACGAAATATCATCTGCTGCATTAGTGGTTTCTTGTGGCACATCACCGTTATCGCCATCTTACATCGGATTCATCTCTGTTTCTTGTGCTTTTCATCTCTATCTTTTCATCTTTATGAGACTAATCTGATTTATAATCACGTATTCAGGACTTCTTTTGGATTGTCGGCGCAATTCTCAACCGACTTCCATGAAACATGGCAGCTGACTGACCAACCAGTATAAAATAAGTTTGAGCATGATTCTATGTCAATGTCTATGTCTATGTCAATATCTATGTCTATGTCAATGTCAATATATATCTATGTCAGAATATATCTATGTCAATGCCATCGAATCTGTGAGACTAAAACCATTAACAAATCAATTTTCGACCCATGTCCACCTCTATAGACTATATATCCAGCCGATTGACACCAAATTTTAACGGGAAGTCAGTAGCAACAGATTCTCAATACAAATTGCAGAAATTTTCGCTATCTGCAATAAAGTTCAAGATTTTATGTATTTAGTTAAAAAATAAAAATTCGGGGATGACATAAATGGTAAAATCTTAAAAACTATTCAAGATATCGGAAATTCTTGCAATATATATCGAGGATATGTTGCTACAGAATTCTCATTAAAGTTTATTGTAAATCGGTGGGATAAATTAGGCAGCGGAAGTGAGCATAAGTGAAAAATTGAACTTTTTATTATTATTCAACAATAATGCATTCTTTACCCCAACCTGTTGCCTATTATCTGATCTAAAAACTTTCAGAGGTTCAGGAATAGATGTTTGTGGACGAATTAAGCTGCGTGTTGCAATTCTTAATCGATTCACTTTTTGCATTTTTTAAATTACTCAGCATAAAGTTCATAAGAAACATATGGCTGACGATTTTTGATTTTGTCCATTATAAAAATATTTTTAAAAAATCATTTTTTCCTCAGAAGACTGTATATTAATGGTCTTTGTTAATGTATTTTGTTTTAAACAATAAGAATTAAAACAAAAATTACAAATTATTATCCCCGTCAAATTATCTAATCGTCAATAATGTTTTGTTATTATTAATGGCAAAGGCTTTGCGGGAAAAAGGGAAAATCTTGAGTTTTGTTTACATAATTTGTTTGTAAAAATTTAAAATATTAATTTCTTACAAAGATTTGGAATTAAATATCATAAAGCTTTAAGCCGCGTTTGATTTCGATATTAGTAACAATTCACTCTAAAAAAAAATAATATCTGGGCATTTGTTCATGAATATTTTTGATACTATTCATTTTGTAAGTATTTCAGAATGAATTTTTAACAATTCTAAGTTAATTTGCAGTGTATTCAATCCGTTAAAAAAATATAACTCTGATTTTTTTCCCAAATTGTTTATTAATATAATATTTTTTACACAAACAAAATAAAAAATCGGCAACCTTACGTTTGTTAGGAATTTTATCCTAAGTATATTAAACAGAAAACGAAGTGAATTGGTTTAGATTTGCGACCTTTAGCTTAATTTGTCCGCAAAAATCCATTCTGGAACCAGTGTGATTCTGTAGCAACATATACTCGATACAACTTGCAGGAACTTCCCACATCTTGGATATGTTTGAAGAGTTTTACGCATTTAGTGTGAAGAATGAAAATTCAGAGATGGCACGAATGGTAAAATTTTTCAAACTATTCGAGATACCATAAAATTCTTGCAATATATATCGAGAATATGTTGCT
>JAUMHM010000083.1:53767722-53793776 GCA_032362435.1 Melikaiella ostensackeni
ATGCACGTTCTTGTATTTCTACGACTTCGAATATTCCTTCTCTTCAGGGTCTCATTCACACATTCCAACCATTCTTTTTCGAAATTCAAGAATTTTTACTTGTCACTCTTCAAACCCGTAGAACGTTCAAACGTAAATCTTTGAAATTGAAGAGATTTTAATTTATGAAAATTTTAATTTTAAATTATGTAAGTTTTGAGTTTTATAATTAGAAATTCTGTAATTGTGATGATTCACATTCAAAATTTCTTCAATTTGGAAGACTTAGAATTAAAAACTTGACCTTTGATTTTCGACATAATCAAAACTTAAGAATTTTCATTTATACATGCTAAAAATTCGAGAGTTTTTAATTGTGAATCTATATAACTGAAGAATTTTAAATTGCCAATCGTAAAAATTGTAGAATTTACAATGGTAAACCGTCAAAATGAACAATTTAAAAAAAAAACTTTCAAAATTACGTACCGTCAACCTGGGCTATTTTGATTTTCCGGGGCAATTATGATCTTAGCATATTACTCCGTAGACTTTTTTTTATTTTCCTACTCATAAAAAGTAAAATTCCACGGTCATATAGAGCATAATCTTGTCCCATATTCACCCCAAAATATACCATAATAGCCGCGGTTGACGATAACTTAAAATACAAATCTAGAAAATTGAATAATTTTCAATCCTGTATTTTAAAAGTTAAAGAATTTACAATTGCAACTCTTTAAAAGTGTTAAACTTCAAGTGTAATCTTCAAAATTGAAGAGTTTTCAATCTTGAAAATTTGCAATTAAAAATTATGCAAGTTTCAAATTTTACAATGAGTAATTCTGTGATTTTAATGATTTACATTTGAAATGTCTTCAATTTGAAAAATTCACAATTAAAAACTAGACTTTTGATTTTCAAAATGATTAAAATTTAGGAATTTTTATTTAAACATCCTTAAAATTGAAGAGTTTTTAATTGTAAATCTTCAAAATTGGACTATTCAATGAAAAAGCATTCGAAATTACAAACACTCAAAATCAAACAAGTTGGCGAATTTTCAATTGTAAATATCTTAAAAATGCGTGAGTGTTGAAAATGGAAGGCATCAGAAGGACTTAGAATTTCAGAACGTTTTTTTAGGAATATCTTACTACGACATAAAATCCCTAATTAGCTTATTAATTTATTTCATTGTCTGTATTTCTGCTGTGATGAAATCTTATATTTGAATGAAAATTACAGATTGCCGAAAGGCGATTAAAATAAAATCAAAATTTACATTAAATTAAAATAAAATGAAATTGAAATGAAATTAAAATTAAAATTAGATAGAAATGGTATGAGAGCCAATGAATCTATATTAATATTTATTTTAATTTATGATTATTAATTATACTTCATCGTACTTCAAATTTTGAGCATATATTTTTATTTAATAATTAATTAATCAAAATAAAAAAACATGTATCAAGCGCGTGTAGAGCGCGGTACCTTTGCAAGTATTAGAATAAATTCTACGAAAACTCGCCAACAAACTTGAAATGATTTTTCTAGAAATTGAACTCCCTTTTTTAATATATAAAAGATAGATCAAAATATTTTCAAATATAAATATATAAGCTACGAAAAACTGTAACCACCTAACTCCACTGAATAAAATTTCACATGAGAGACAAAAAACCTTTTCATGAGAGTAATTTGCAGCAAATTGAGATAATAAATTTTCATGTAGTTTGGAGGGTCGGTTTAAGGACCACTGTGTTAAAAAATAGATTGCGGTACGTATGAATTTTATAATTTAATGGAAATTCTATGAACTTAGGACGGTTTAGCATTCCATAACATTATGATGAAAAAAATACAACAAAACGCTAAGGAAATGATGTGAAATAAATATTTGTATATTTTAAACAATTGAACAACAGTTAATTGGTAGGAAAACAGAACATTTTTATAGATATACGTAATGTTTCAAGTTTACTCTCAATTATTCGCTGCCATTGATACATTTTTTGAAAAGCTATAATGAGGTTGGATTTGGAAAAATAATTGAAAATGAAAATGATTCCAACCAATTTTGATGCGTGTGCGGAGTGTCTGACTGCAAAAAAGTTATAAACATTGTGATAAGTTGAATAAGTTGGTCAAAAGGAAAAGCGGAAGCCTGATAAGATGCTGGTCATCAGCTCAAGTCCCGATCGAGGCGCTGTTACTTTTTTCTCATTGGCTCTGACTTGCGTTACGGAATTTTCCGTAAGACTAACCTGGTCGAATATAGCGCTAGGTTTAGAGTTACGGGAAATTCTGTAGAGGTGGTAGACAGTTCATTTTTTTAAAATGTTGTACACATATTAAGAATACATGAATATTTATTAAAATATGGGAAGCCCATGTTGGATCCATATGGATTAGCATGTCGTTTCTACGAAGAGCCACGCCTGAATCGCCCTCATGGGCCCCTCATTACCCACTAAGGAGGCCCACTTTATTTTTCTTTGCGGGATATTCTAAATTTAAATACTAAAATTTTCCAAATCTTTCAAAACAATTTCACTAAAAAGTGGAGTTAGGAGGTTTTAGCTCTCCATAGCCTTATAAAAAAGGGCATAATGGACATATTTCCCTTAAACCCCTCGCATCATGAAAGAACTTTATACTTATTCTTAGCTGAATCGTACCCACAGACTTTCGACTGACACGAAGCGAGAAGCTAGAAGAAAATATTTTTATTGCTAACACCAAGTCTGAAATATCAAAAGATCGATTTTATATTACTGCTATTCTTACTCTCAAAGAAAATCTCAATTATAACTAGAGAAATATAAAGTAATAACAAAAATAGAGCGCTTATAACATGTTTCCTATTTTGAATGCCTTATTATCAGATTAAAATATGTGCTTAAATTTAAACTTACTATAAAATATAATTAATATTAATCATAAATTAAAATGAATGTTATAATAGCTACATCGGCTTTCATACAATTTTAATTTTAATCGAAAACTTGTTCAATTTTGAATGCTTATAATTTAAAATCATGAAATTTTGAACATATTTTTGAAATAGGTCTATCTTGAAGATTTAGAATTGAAGATTCATCAATTTTTATGATTCTCAATTAAAGATTCATCAATTTGAAATGTTTGTAGTTTCCCAAGATGTAATTTTAAACTTTTTTCGTAATAGATAACTTTGAAGATTCATAATGGAAAATTCTTCAATTTTGAATATTTCCAATTGAAAACTCTTCAATATTTTATGTGTAAAATACAAAATGATGCATTTTTGAACATTTTTTTGGTACAGTTCAATTTTGGAGATTCAAAATGGAAATTTATCTAATTTTTAAAATTTTAAATTTAAATTGATTCAATTTTATAGATTTTCATTTCAAAATTCTTCAATTTCAGGATTTACAATGGGAGATTCATTAAACTGGAATAGTTACAATATAAAATGATCTAAATTTGAATGTTTTCTTTGGAACAGTTCAATTTTAAAGATTTAGAATTAGAAATTATTGCATTTCGAAGATTGAGCATTGAAAATTATTCGATTTTTGAGATGTGCAATTGAAAATTCGTTATCTGGAATAATTACAGTTCAAAATGATTTGATTTTGAAGGTTTTTTTTCAGAATAGTTTAATTTTGAAGATTTGAAATTGAAAATTATTGCATTTTTATTATTTAAAATTGGAAAAAATTCAATTTCATAGATTTTCATTCGAAAATTCTTCAATTCTTCAGATGTGCAATTGAAAATTCGTTAATATGGAATAATTACAGTTTAAAATGATCTAATTTTGAAGGGTTTTTTCAGAATAGTTTAATTTTGAAGTTTTAAAATTAAAAATTATGGCATTTTTTACTATTTGAAATTGAAAGAAATTCAATTTCACAGATTTGCAATTGAAAATTCTTCAATTTTCAAGAGTTACAATTGACATGATAGAAAAAGTCGCGAGAGAAAAAACACGCGAAAAGCAAGCGTAAACACAGCAGTTTCAATGTGGACAAAGTTAATGAGTGTATTTGAAGATTATTATTATTAATCATTTTTGAAAATTTGATAGATTTTCATTTTTGGCGATAACAGACCCCACAACTCAAAATGCTCTCAAAACAGAGGAAATAGAGTGATTTTTCATGAAAATAAGGAAATAATAGTGGAACCAATTTTTTAAAATAAAATTAATATAGATACCATATTTATTTCAATATGAAACGCTTTATATTCCTAAGATTTCAAGACGAAATATATTGCATTTTCAACAAAAGGGTTCAATTCTCAACCAAAAGAGATGAATTTTTAAACCAAAAAGAGAAATTTTCGACAGAAAAGTTGAGTTTTAAGCTAAAAACCAAATAGTTGAATGTTTGACTTACAAACTTGAACTTTCAACCAAATAGTTGAATTAGAAACAAATGATTTTTCAACCAAACAGTTGAATTTACAGCCAAATAGTTGACCATTCTATCAAAAAGAGACGATTTTCGATCGAAATAATTGAAATTTAAGCCTACAAATACGAGTTTTCAACCAAATGGTCGAATTTTCGAACAAAAAATTATTGATAAGATTGAAAATGTTAATTTTCCACCGAGGAAGATGAATTTTCAATGGAGAAAGATAATTTTTCAACCAAAAAGATTTCTTTTCTTCCATAAAAGATGAAATTTCCATTTAATTTTGTTCAAGAAATTTTTTAGAACGAATGTTTTAGAAAGAGGTAGACTTTTAAACCCAAAAAACGTGTATTTTCAACAAAAGAGATCATTATCAACAAAAAAAGATGAATTTTCAACCAAAAAGCTAAACTGAAAAAAAAAATAATTTTCGACCAAACAGTTGCATTTACAACCAAATAGTTGAACTTTCAAGTAGAAAAAAAACGAATTTTCATCGAAATAGTTAAAGTTTCAACCTATAAGTAGTCGAATTTTTCATTGAATCCAATTTTCCATCAAATTTTAAACAAAAAAGTTGAGTTCTTAGAATAAAAAGGCGAATGCTTTGGAAAACAGTTGGCTTTTGAAACCAGGAAGATGTATTTTTAATAAAAAAGATTATTTTCAACCAAGAAAGGTAAATTTTCAACGAATTAGTTGAATTTTCAATAAAAAATAATTTTCAACAAAGCAGTTGCATTTACAACCAAATAGTTGAACTTTTAAGTGAAAGAGACGATTTTTCAACAGAAGAGTTAAATTTTCAAACTACAAAGATGAATTTTTAACCTACAAAGATAAGTTTTCAAGCAAATAGTCGAAATTCTAGAAAAAAAGGATCAAATAAGATTTAAAAGTAACGGGTCCGAAGCACTTGGAAAAAAAGCTACAGTGATATGCTTGAAGATTAAAAAAGTTAATTTGTCATCAAGAAAGATGAATTTTCAACCAAAAAAGATGAATTTTTAACCAAAAAAGATTACTTTTCTACCACAAAAGATGAATTTTCCATCTAATTTTATTATGTTTAAGAAATGTTTTGGAACGAATGTTTTAGAAAACGATATACTTTTAAACCCAAAAAGACGTGTTTTCAACAAAAAAGATCATTTTCAACCAAACCGTTGCATATACAACCAAATAGTTAAACTTTCAAGTAAAAGATACGAATTTTCATCGAAATAGTTGAAGTTTCAACCTATAAATGGTCGAATTTTCCATCAAATTTTCAACAAAAAAGTTGAGTTTCCAGGCTAAAAAGGCGAAGGTTTTACAAAACAGTTGGCTTTTGAAACCGGCAATATGTATTCTCAACAAAAAAGATGACTTTCAACCAAGAAAGATTAATTTTTAACCAATTAGGACAATTAAAAAAAAATTTCAACTAAGCAATTGCATTTACAACCAAATAGTTGAACTTTTGAGTAAAAGAGACGAATTTTCAATAGAATAGTTGAATTTTCAAACTGCAAAAATGAATTTTTAGCCTACAAAGATGAGTTTTCAAGCAAAGAGTAGAAATTTCAGAAAAAAAAGATTAAATAAGATTTGAAATTCAAGAGGTCCAAAGCACTTTTCAATAAAGAAAGATGAATTTTTAACCGAAAAAGATGGCTTTTATACCTTAAAAGATGAATTTTCTATTTTAAAGGACGAAGTTTATATCCAAAAAGACGAATGATCAACAAAACATTAAATTTTCGAACAAAAAATATGACTTTTTAACAAAATCATTCAATTTTCAAAAACATAATTAAATTTTCAACCAAATATTAGAATTTTTAACCAAAAGAGATGAATTCTGAGCCCCAAAAATATAATATTAGACTTATGGGATAGAGTGTGAAGTCTGTAATAGTGAATTGAGAGGAGTTTATAAATATATTTAATTAATATTTTGTATACTCACTTTATAAGTAATTTATTCAAATTCAAATGACGATTTTACAATATTCTAGGCATTCTAAAAGAGTTATTAAGAAACCACCTAAGGAAATTATAGATTGAAGTAGAAAGCTCTGTTGTCGCCTGTAGTTCGCCACTTGGCGAAATTACATACAAGTGCCTCTTTTTCCTGACCATTAAACCTATTTCTATGACCTTACAACCCTACAACTCTTTCTTTGTCAACCTTATCCACGTGCACCCTTAAATACCGGAAATAACGAGCTAGGAAATTGCAAGCCAGTGCATGGGTACACTACTGCACTCCTTACAATGATAGAACAGAAAATCCAGTGGAGAATTGCCAAGACTCATCAATGGCGCAATATTGGACCAATACTGGCCGCCAATATAAAAAATAATGAACAAAACAATAAACCGAATTAAATTAAATAGTAACTCTCAATAATAAATTATTGATACTTAAACAATATTGTTTCAATATTGGGCCAGTCGTACATTTCCTACTCGGAAGACTTAATTCAGGCCTCGCATTTCTTGTGGGATAAAAAATAGGGTATACTCAGAAAAATATTCGTCTTGAATCAAATAAATCGTTTCATTGACATAACGAGGAAATAAACACACGCGCTATGCGCGCGATTATTATTTTTTCGTTTCACGCAATCCTCAAATTTGAATATAAAATTAATATTAATACAAAATTGCTGTATTTCATAGTTTTCCTATAAATTACCCCTGATGAGGAATCCTAAGTTGACTTCGACACAAGTTGGTCCCCAGTAGTATAAAAAAGACAGAGAAAAAAAAGAGTGAGAGGTTGGTATGTTTGACTCTTTTTCTCCCTCTTTTTTCTTTTTGTAGTACATTTATTGTACATTTGCCTTTGATGAGCCGTTAAAGCGGGTAGTTTCGAAGTCTATTTTTGATTTGTAAACTTTTTGGGTGTTTTTTTTTAGACCCATAACATTTTTATAAAAGAGTAGATTTCATTTCGATCCTTGAGAAATTTATAGTATCTATTATTCACCATAATTGACAAACAATGAAGAAGATTATTTTTGATAATTAATGAACACTGATTTTTATTAACAAGAGCAATGTTTGGCGAAAAATACTAACATAATGTAACAAAAAGTTGTTTAAGATTGCCAATCTTCTTTTAAGCCTAATGTTTTCTGCTCAAAATAACCGATTTATGGTGGAAAACGTTAACTTATCCTTAAACTGTTCGACAATTTTTTATCTTCTTCTAATTCTACACCAATTTCCGGTGTAAAACGCAAGCATAACCTAAAATTGTTGAAAAAAGTTTAATCTACGAAATCGATTGAATTTTCGTTAAAAGTACCGATT
Organism: Melikaiella ostensackeni; assembly: GCA_032362435.1. Taxonomy (NCBI): domain Eukaryota; kingdom Metazoa; phylum Arthropoda; class Insecta; order Hymenoptera; family Cynipidae; genus Melikaiella; species Melikaiella ostensackeni. The sequence goes on from JAUMHM010000083.1 coordinate 53,775,420, forward strand.
TCCGGTATAAAAGGCCATCGAAACAAAAAATTGTGAATTTAGTGATTCTAAATGATAATCCGAAGAATAATGATAATCTGAAAAATTTTATGACTTTTTCCATTAAATATACCAATTTTCGAAAAAAAACACTAACATGAAATGAAAAGATGGTTCCAAATTGTAAATCTTCTTTGAAATTTATGACTCTTGTTCCAAAGCGTTTACATAACTTTAAATTCTACCAAACTTTTCAATGTTTTTTGAAATCTATATCAATAGTTACGGTGAAAACCGCTACCATAACCTACAAATGTATAAAAAATTCAACTCTGTTCTGAAATCTAATAATTTTCTATTAAAAATACCGATTTTCGGCGTGCAACGCCTACATAACATAAAATTGTTGAAAAGTTGTGAATCATCTTTGAAATCTAATCTTTTTCTAATTAAAAATACCAATTTTCGACAAAAAACACTAACATAATTGCAAATTGTTAAAATATTGTAAATCTTGTTCAAATTATAATGTTTTTTTGGAATTTTGGATGTTAAACGCCGACGTGACCTAAAATTGTTCAGAAAACATCAATCTTCTTTGAAATATAATGATTTCTGAATGAAAATTTCAATTTCCGAGGATAAATACTAACACAATCTGAAATTCTTCAAGCATGTAAATTTTATAATTTCAAACAAAAATCATTGGTTTCAAATCTAATGGTTTTTGTCTAAAAGTTCTCATTTAAGCTGAAACACAAGAATATAACCTGAAGATGCTAAAAAATTACAGAAATTCTTTTAAATATAATAATTTTTTATTGAAAATACCAATAATTTCCGAAGAATATATCTTTACGCCACTTTTTCGTAGAGGATTATTTAATTTAAGCAAAAATAACTTAAAAATGAAGAAAATCATATTAAATTAAAGACAAATTTTCATTAGAACAAAAAATCATTTTTTTGAATCAAAAAAAATTTCTTTGGTTTGAAGAATCATTTTTCTGAGTGTATACGAAGGGTACATTTTTCACACTCATAGGGTCCCCTTTTCACGCTCAAAGAGTACCTCTTTTTGCAAAAATGGGGTACGATACAGAATTTACACATCCTCACAAAAAAGAAATTTTTCTGCAATCCGAGCTAAACCACCATATCTATAAGTTGTTAAAGTCGCTGAATCTGAATCCGCGGTTGGTTTAACTCCATCAGATCGAGATCTAGGTCTAGTGAAGGTCAAAATGAGAAGAAACCATTGAATCGGCGTGAACCATTAGAATAAAACGTTTTTGAGGTCGCTCAATCCGAATCCGGGGTCAATTTTACCTCATCAGGCCGGTATAAAGGTCATCCCAAGGTCAAAATTGAGAAAGCATGGAATTGGAGAAAATCTTTACTCATAGACGTTTTTGGGATCGCTGAATCCGAATCTAGGGTTAGTTCGACACCATCACGTCAGGATCAAAGTCAAGTGAAGGCCAAAATGAGAAAAAACCATTGAATCGACGTGAACCACTACTTTAAGACGTTTTCGTGGTCGCTGAATCCGAATCCGGGGTCATTTTTACCCCATCAGGTCGATATGAAGGTCATCCCAAGGTCAAAATTGAGAAAACCATGAAATTGGAGAAAACCTCTACTCTTAGACGTTTCTGGGGTGGCTAAATCCGAATCTGGGGTTTGATGAGCCTCAAGTTACACTTATTGCACTCACATATGGATTACTTTCCAACGAATCTAAGAAATTCTATTGAGGAGTGAGGGGAGAGGTTCCATCAAGACATAAGGGCAATGGAAATGAGATATGAAGATCGATGGGATGTAAGTATGATGGCTGATTACTGCTGCTCATTGAAGAGAGAAAATGATAAGAATGGAGTGAAGCATAAAAGGAAACCGCTCGTAAGATCTTCTGAGGATAAAAAGGTTAGATATCATAAGAAACAGTGAATGTGGGGATAATTCACGATATTCAATGTAAAGATTCAGAAATTGTAACATAACTCTGTTTGGACAAATTCGTTTGACCCTGATCCTCACCTGACGGGGTGAGAATGACTCAAGATTCGGATTTAGGGACCCCAGAAACGTCTTAGAGGAGTAGCTTCCTCCGATTTAATGGTTTTTTCTCTTTTTGACTTTGGCATGACGATCCTGACCTCATGGGGCCGAATCAACCCCGGATTTGGATTCAGCGATCCCAAAGACGTCTAAAAGTAAAAGTTTTCTCCAACTCCATGGTTTCTCAATTTTGACCTCAGGATGACCTTCATCCCGACCTGATGGGGTGTAAATGACCCCGGATTCGGATTGAGCGACCCCAAAAACGTTTCAAAGTTGTGCTTTACGCCGATTCAATGTTTCTTTCTCATTTTGACCTTCACTTGTCCTTGATCCTGACTCGATGGGGTCAAACTGACCCCGGATTCGGATTCGGCGACCCCGAAAATGTCCGAGAGTATAGGTTTTCTCCAATCCAATGGTTTTCTTCATTTTGACCTTCAATTGACCTTGATTCTGACCAGATGGGGTCAAACTGACCACGGATTCGAATTCAGCGACCTTAAAAACTTCTGGCATGGTGGTTTAGCTCGGGTTGCAGAAAATTCGTTGTTCTTGTGGGGCTGTGTTATTAAAGGCAGTAGATTTTCCATAGATATAGGAAGTCATTTTTCTGTTTTTCAAAATGAATTTTTTAGCTAGCTTTGAAAAATCAATTTTGAGAACCTTAATTTTAAATGGGTAAAGTTTGCATGTCTTTGACCTAAGCTTGCTTATTAAGATTGGAAATTAAAAATTATATAATTTTTAACGTTTCTAATTTTGAATTGTTTGATTTCACACGCTTCCAATTCGAAATTATTAAGTTTGTCCACATCAAGCTACAAATTGACAAAACATTAACTTGAGGTGGTACTATTTTGTAAGATTTAAATTAGAAATCGTCTTTTTAAATTTGATTATCAGATAGTTCAAGCATTAAGGCTTTCACTTTAAAATTGTACAACTTGAAACGATTTAAATCTCAAACCGAACAATTTTATATAGTCATGGTTGTTTAATTTGAAAATGAAAATTATTTAAGTGCAAAAGCTTTTAATTTGAAGTTGTCCAATTTTTGAAATACGAATATGGAATCATTTAATTCTTAATGCCTTCGATTGCAAATTATCCAATTTTGCTGATTAATGCTTAAGAGGAAATCATAAGTCCTAAAGAATCCTAAGGAACACTAAAGCAGAGATTCCAAGATATTTATGACACCAAAAGTGTGCACTGTTCAGACTCCTCGATTTCATTTTAAAGTTTCGAAAATCAGGTTATCGGCTAAAAATAGGGTACTATGTGGACCACAACTGAATACAAGGCATACTAGGAGATATAGGGACCAGTTTGTGAGGCCTGGGCCATATAAGCGTACCCTTGAACACAAAATAGAGAAAAATTTCCCTTTCAAATAACCCTTTCAATAACATGTGACAGAGAAAGATGTTTGAAATTCTGTTAACTAAAAAAAAAGGAAAAGAAGACTGTCACCTCACTAAGAGAAAATAATTAATTTTTCACTCAAAATTTTAGATAATCAAAGAAGCATAATTTTGTATCACAAATATTGCTTCTTGTTTGACTTTAATAAATCGTACATGTTTTTTCATGACTAAAATAGAATTCTTAATTCTCTTCCAGATATTCTCCAGCAAAATTTTAAGGTTTATGCTCACTTGAGACAACCCCTTTGAAGAAGTGCCACGTCAATTGTTCAGGTTTGAGTGGTTAAAAATGCCCAGTCACGTTTTAAGGTGCCAAGACACCCCTATCCCCAGATCACAGAATCTCTAAATTTAGATGCTCAGACACGAGGTTGAGACATCACACACTGACTTGCCTTTAAACTTTTACTTTTCCGAAAATTGGGTGCATTTACTACGATCTACTCGACACGTGAAGACCGAAACTGATGACACGTTTACTTTTCTCGACATATAGTCTCTACCCTAAATTCAGTCTCTATTTTATTTCTTTCTAGGAAAAACTAGAACCTAGAATTTTCAAACATAATCCAATTCAGGATATTTTAAGTTGATAAAATGAAGTGGTTTTGCCAGTTTTTTATAATTTTTCGCACTGAAATTCATAAAAACAGTCTTCCCAAATCATTTTATTTCTAGTTCATTTCTTGCTGAAAATTACATCCATATAAACTACATAAATTTTCAACCTATTCAAAAATTTATTTCCTATTCTGGAATCTTATATTTTGCAAGCCAGAGAACTTTTTCTTTACTTTTTACGAATATATTTACTGGGGTGCTTCAAAAAAACGCGTCATTTTTTTCTGAACTGGCTTTCCTACAAATTGTTCTTCTGGTGCGAAAATGTCCCCTGAATTTTCGTAGAACTTAAAAAAAATATTGAGGAGTCGCTCTAGCCTATTTTTCCAAAAAATTGCTCATTTTATTTCAGTTGCCGTTGTTAATGATTTTTTTTACTTTTGAATACATCCATTGTTTTATTTTTAGTAAAATACATCACTCGGATTTCTGACAGAATTGAAAAATATATATTTAGGTGTCTTGCAAACCCATTTAGAAAAGGCTTATTTTATTTTGATATCCATTGTTAATGGATTATTTTACTTTCACACATGCATTTTTTTCTTTTGTATACTAAAGTAAAGTAACCCACAAATAGCAGCAATAAAAATGAAACTAGCTGTCGATTCGATCTCGAATGTTTCCACTTTGTTTGTATTTATAAATGTATGGTGCTCATTTTAATGAGCACTTTCCTTCCTCATTATGACTTATTAGCAAATATATTTGCATCCTCATGGAGGAAGTAAAAATACAAAAATACAAGAAGGCCAATCAATTCGTCTCGAATCAAGGAGTCTTTTCTGTTCTTCAATCAACTTTGAAATACATTGATGAAAAAAGTTATACTGTAAAAAACAGATTTTTTAAATACTATAAATGACCAAAATAACCATAACTTCCTTACTCTTCAGTAAAATGCATTAATATTATAGGTCAATCGATTCGTCTCGCATCAAGGAGTCTTTTCTGATCTTGCATCAACTTTGAATTATGTTAATAAAAAAATTTTTACGATAAAACTGATTTTTAAAATATTATCAATGATTATAGATTTTTCAGTCTTCAATTAAATCTATTAATATCATAGGTCAATCGATTTGTCTCAAGAAAAGGAATCTCTTATATTCTTGCATCAACTTTGAATTATATGAATGAAAAAAGTTTTACTATGAAAAATCCATTTTTTAAATATTATAAACTGCTACAAAAATTGTAATAATTATTCTTAGAAATCCTTCAGTCAGTTTTCAGATATTAGTGGTGAAAATCAGCCCTCCAAATTTCATCAGTTTATATGCAACCATCTTCAAGTTATCGTGTTCACAAAAAAGTGTGACATCCGCACACACATCCACACACACACACACACACACACACACACACATCCGGACAATTGCTTAAAACATTGTATTAGACGTTTCGCTTCCTCATAGAGGAAGCTTTACAATGGTATCAATATCGAAAATTTTTGAATTCGTTTAATTAAACGTTCCTCAGTTGAAAAATGTCTACTACAATGTTCTAAGCAATCGTCCGCGCGCGCGCGTGTGTGTGTGTGTGTGTGTGGATATCACACTTTCTTGTGAACACGATAACTTGAAGACAATGTCAGATAAATTAATAAAATTCGAAGAGCTTATTCTCACAACTAATATCTGAAAACTGACCGAAGGATTTCTAAAAATAATCATGACAAGTTTTTTTAGCACTTTATAATATTTTAAAAATGGGTTTTTTATAGCAAAACTTTTTTCATTCACATAATTCGAAGTTGATGCAAGGACATGAAAGATTCCTTGTCTTGAGACGAATCGATTGACCTATAATATCATCAAATTTTATTGTAGAGTGAGGAAGCTATGGTCATTTATAATATTTAAAAAATTTTGTTTACAGTACAACTTTTTTTATTAATATAATTTAAAGTTGATGTAAGGATAAAAACGAATCCTTGATTCTAGACGAATCGATTGATGCAAGAATAGAACAGATTTCTTGATTCGATATGAAGCGATTGACCTATAATATCGATGCATTCTACTGAAGATTAAGGAAGTGATGGTCATTTTGGCCATTTGTAGTATTTGAAAAATCTGTTTCTCACAGTATAACTTTTTGCATCAACATAGTTCAAAATTGATGCAAAAACAGAAAAGAGTCCTTAATTAGAGAAGAATTGATTGACCTACTTGTATTTTCGTATTTTAACTTCCTCCGTGAGGGAGCAAATATATTTGCTAATTAGTCATAGTGAGGAAGCAAAGTGCTCATTAAAAATGAGCACCATATAATTATAAATTCAAACAAAGTGGAAATATCCAAGATCGAATTCACAGCTAGTTCTAATTAAGAAACATTTAATTGAACGAATTTAAAATTTTTCGAAATTGTTTCCATTACAAAGCTTCCTCTATGAGGGAGCAAAAAGTAATTTTATGCAAAAATGGGCTTGAGAAACCCCTAAATATTTTTTAGAAATTTTATCAAAAATGTGGGTAATGTATCTCATTAAAAATAAAGCAATAGAGGGTTGAAAAAAAGGACAAAGGATTCTAAGGGGAATTGCAAAAGTGGAATGTGATAATGATGAGCGAAACGTAGGTGGATGAGAAGGAGTGAGAGGCCATAAAAAGAAGATTACCGAAAGGATATGTTGAAGATGCAAGCAGCAAGAAAGGGTCACGGAAGAGGCAGAGGTATAGGCGGCATGGTGTCAGGGGTAAGAAAGGAAATGGTGGTAGAGGGAGAAAAAGAAGAGGATACGGAAGAAAAGGACGGAACAATAATGAGAAGAATAAAAGTAGGAAAAGGGGTTGTGGCGGTTGTATGCGTGTATAAAAGAAAAGGAGAGGAGGAAGGATGAAGGATGATAAGGAAATGAACAGAGGAAGAGAAGAACTTGGTGCTGATACGGGTGGGAAAACTAAATGCATGGATCGATAAGCAACGGGGAGGTGTGGGACGGAGAAAAGAAGGTCTTCGTAAGAAACTCGAAACAATGGGAAACTGATCGAGACGACAGGAGGCTTCTGGACTTGTTGGGAGAGGCGGAGTGGTATATTTGTAACGACAATACCAAGGGTAATGATGAAGGGGAAATGATGTTCTCAGGTAAAGGAGACACCGTAATTGATTACATTCTGACAGAAGAGAGAATAAGGAAGCTGATGGTTAGAATGAATGTGGGCAATGAGATAGGCTCCGAGCACTTTTCGGTGATAGCAACATTGAGACGTGGAAGACCAAGCCCCCCCGGCTATTGTTTTAAAGTTTTGTCAAATTTGAGGGGTCATTTTGACACCAAAGTCAATAAGGAAAGGGGGCTTATTACTTAATCGAATTCATTCACGAGCAACTTAATGCCGAACTAAAAAGTTATAATCACCGTTATGTACGCAGCACAATTTCAATTCTTCTAAAGTTTTCTCGTTACAAATAATGCTTCACGGCAGAAGTGAAGTTTTTTTCTTTTTCGGAAACTTTGCAATTTGCTCCATTTATAAATTGAACTTCGGAGGTGGAAATCCTAGGGGTGTTTTTCTTTGCAGAATGACAGTTTCAAGATGGCGTTCTACTCCTTTCTGAGATCATAATTCTCGAAACTTATCGTGCGTTGCGGAACGAGAATTTGCTCTTACGCCATTTGCTTTCTACCCTTTACTTTCTTTTCTTTTCCGTAACAAACCTTATTTACACCCTAAGGACTCATTTTTTTGGTGAAATTGTGCAAAAATAAAAAGCTATTTTCATTCCAAATTATGTCTTTTATAATAAATAGTTTTCGCGCTTGACCGGTTGAACATTTGAGCATTTCCAATAATTGCTACGTTTTACCGTTTGAAAATTTTCTTGCAGAAAAGATCATTCGGTTCAACTTTCCATCGTTTCCAACTTCTTTTTTTTATGGAACGAAATTCACACTGTTCAGTTTTTCAGTATTTCAGGCATAAGTCTATTTTTTTAAATTGAAATAAGCAGAGATTCTATATTTCTAGGTCACCAAGAATCCATCCGTTACAGACGTATTTAGAAAAAAACAAATTCGTTATTAAGTTCAACGAATTGAACATTGTACTTTGCCAAAGCGGCATAAATACAATTTATCATTCAGAATTATTTTCACTCAAAAAAATGACCACAACGTTAGAAGTCCTCTCCTGTTCAAATTATTTTAAGGCTAAACGTAAAAATTAAATGAATAATCCATTTTTTTAAGTACACAATCAATCGCTCTGAGCTATTTTACTTACTCGAGCTCTAAAGAATATTGAAACGAGGTCACTTTTGTGCGAAAAATAAAAGAAAAGGTCAAATTAATTAATAAGGGATCAAAAATATGGATCCAAGGTGTCAGAAAGAAAGATGCTGACAGAACGAAGAGGTAAATTCATGTCTTTATCTGCTCAAATTAGTGTTTTCAATTTAGTGAATCTCACGAACTATTAAATGCTGTTTAATATTTATATGAATTTTCTTTCACATTTATCTTCTTAGTATACTTTAAGTATAAAAGCTTTATTGGTCTACCAAATTTAAGCTTTTCAATTGATTTTCGTTGGTTTAATGAAATTCATTATAAAAAACTCAATGGGGATACTTAAACTTTTCCAAAAGCTCATAAGTCCACCTTAATTTATCGAAAGATCATAAGTCCGTACTTGATTTATAAATTACTCTGAAATGAAGCAACGTAATAATTATTTTCAAACTGGATTTTCATTTTGAAGAGAAACTTAACATAATATTTTTTAAATTCAATTTCCTCCAATGGTTTCTGAGATACATCATTTGCCTGAATTTCTCGTGAAGGCGAAAAATGAACTTATGCATTTACGGCCGTTTACTCCTCAAATGTCAAGCGCGGAGCAATTATAATAAACACTTCATTACAAAATAGCTATCTCGCGACCAAAAATTAAAATACTTAAATCTTTCTCTATACATTTTTAAGCAAATAATTCTTAAGTTTGAATGTGCCTTGCTTTTCTTAAGCAGTTAGAAGTAGTATAGAGAATTTCAATGAAACTTTTTTGGAAGTCCTTCGAATGAAGGCGAGTTTGAACAAAAAAAAAAACAAACTCAGTTTTTTTGAGTAAATCCGAGACTAAAAGTGGTAGTCTTCACTCACACTTTTAAGATATGTACATGTATGTTGAATTCTTTCATGGTCATTGTGTGGGTATGACCCAACTGGCATAATTACCAGTCCTCACTCGTCGTATGTAGATCTCGACTCAAACTACCCTCTCGGAAAATGGCCACTTTGTAAAAACAACTTACAGCCACGTGTGAGAGAAAAGTTGAAGACAGAGAAAAAGAAGCTATAATGAAGCTTGAAGAGAGAGAGAGAGAGAGAGAGAGAGAGAGAGAGAGAGAGAGTGAGTTCTGAAGTAAATATTTGGTTTTGGCACGAAAAAAAAGATTACAGAAACTTTTAGAAAGTATTAAACAGGGAAAAATTAAACCTTGGCGAGATTATTATTCTTATTGATTCAAAAGAGGGGAAGATCTTGTCAATGTTTTCCTTTCCTTTTCCTTTTTAAAACATTCTCAAAGTTTGTGTAATTTTTTCATTATATGAGTAGAGAAAGTTCTAATTCTACATTCCTACCTCACTGACATTGAGACCGTTCCATAGCTATAGTGGTTAGTGTCCGCGCTATGTTTCCAAAATGTTCTTGATGACATCATTAAAAAAATTCTTGAAACTTAGCACGGACATGAACCAATTGAGTTGTGGAACGGTATCGGTGTCGGAAAGGTAGGAATTCAGGAGGGAGAGAGAGAGGGAGGAATAAGCCATTCTCGTTTTCTAGCAACTATATCACACAGTAAAGAATGCAAGGACAAATCAAAATATAACCTTGAAAGTGGTTTCTAAAAATTTTGTGATGTCATTTGATGACATCATCAAGCCTATTCTAGAAACTGAGCATGGACACGGACCACTACAACTGTGGAATGGTCTCAATAGAGGTGAGGTAGGAATTTAGAATCAGAACTCTCCTTACTCATCTACTTTCTTCAATTTGATAATTTAAAGAATTTGGATATCTCTCAGAATCACTTGCCAACACTTTGAATTCATTAGCTATGTTGATTGTGCTGACAACTTTTTACTTAGCGAAAATTTTTGCATCGTGGATGTTTTCGGAGAGATTTCACTTGTTTTTTAACAAATAATTTTATTAAATCGAATAATCGTTTCAGAATGATAGAAATATTTAATACACAACAGTGCAGGTTGCAGGTGTCTGTGATTACAAAAACACCGATTCTTCCTCATAAGAAGTACTAAAACTCGAAAAATAATCAAGGAATAAAAAATTTCTTAAAAAACGATGAAAAATTCCATCCAACAAACTTATATTGACATTTCTGTGCCAACCAGTTGAAGAGTGTAGGCCGTAGGTGTGTCTAATTACTAAAAAATCGATTTTTCTTCATGAAAAGTACTAAAACTCGGAAAATAATCAACAAATCAAAAATTTCTGGAATGAAGATGAAGGATTCTATCCAAAAAACTTATCTTGAAATTTTTGTGCCAATCGTATGAATAGTGTAGGCTGTAGGTTTGATTAATAAAAGTGATACATTTCATCTGTCTTCTAAATCTGTTAAATCTAACTTATCAAATATGGAAAATATATATAAGCAAAAGTTTTTTTTGGAGATTTTTCATTGATTCAAATAGATTTGATGCAAATCGGTGAAGAATTGGCTGAAGTATCCAATACGTGTACGATAACTTGCGTTCTTTCGGGAAAAGATACTCGCGTTTTTTTTATTCGGCGCCGATTCACTATCGCGAATCTTGATAAAGAACAAAATAATGCTTTACAAATATTTGTTGTTTACAAATAAGTTTAAAAATTCATAAATGAATGTTCCAAAACCGCAGTGATTATTATTTTGTTTAAACCAAATTTCAAAAAATAAACAAATATCAGATATAAATTACAGTGTTCAATAATGAAAATTGCTCATATTTGAAGAATTTGTTGAAATTTTTTTTTTGCTTGAGGAAGACCCAAAACTCTATTTTGAGATTTAAGATTTCAAAAGATTGTAGAGATTCCATCGAATTAACGGAGGCTTGTATATCAGACTTCAAGAATGATCAACCCGTCGATCATATTATTTTTATTAGTTAAAAAATCAATTCCTATGAACTCGGAAATTAAAAATTCAAATCAAAATACTGAAATAATTGTTAAGACTTTGAAATGGATGCGACTAAGAAAATTCTAGTGACTTTCACAAAATTCCAAAACTTTTCCAGGTCTTTCAGGTCTTGTAGCAATCCTGCATTTTGTAGAAGTCTTGCATTTTCTCTGAAGTCAGTGGTGGAGTGTTTTCTCTGTTTCTGGCACTCTAGCTTGATAACGAGTTTAGCACAAACAAGGGTGGTTTGTTAGCATGTGCAGCAAACTCCCCACTTCCTTTTAATTCCCCTTCAACCCTCTCTTCGCTCTCCTTCAAGTCTTCAACTACCCGTTTCAAACCCTGCCAGTACCATTCAGTTCTGCAAAGTTGAAACGTCGACGCTTGCTTGCACTGTTCCTATTTCAGTCTTTCACCTTCCCTTCCCTTCCTTTCAGTTCCCTTATGAGTGGATTATGCAAAGCGGATTGTTTTCAGCAATATATCTTATTTTGCAAGAAGTACTCTAGTTGAGTCTTCAAAATCAATTTCCTGAATCATCTCTTTTCATTCCTCATTCTTTGTTTCATTATTAATATATTTTGTTAATTCATTCATAAAAATGTTTTACGTATTATGCGAATGGAAGTCCTTAAACATATAAGTACCTAAAAGAAGTTTTTGAAAGACAAAAAATAGTCTTATTTGTGCAAAACCTTTCGCAATTGATGTCAGAGCTAGAGATCGTCACCACTGTAGAGCAATGCATCGTGGTCCAGCGCACAACAACTGCAACCTAAATTTGTTTCTGAGATTTGAGGTCTTACGGCGGCAGATGACTCTATATTACCTTCGTTGAGAGGAAGCCTGATCAACACACATCTGTTGTATCAACACTCAAGATAAAGTCAAATTTTCAAAACTAATTAAAACTAAATTAGTTAATTTAGAGTCATCTTCCGCTGTAAGACCCCAAACTGCAGAAATTCATGCACTAACATCAAATGGCATTAAATGAGAACACCTATCAAAATATGCTGGTCAAAACACCTTCAGAAACATCTAAGGTATGTTAATCTTCCATTTGGCTGACCAAACGCAACTTCGACAAATTTCGACCAACGTGCTACGATAGTTAAATTGTTTAGAGCACCTAGCAGGCATAGAGGAGGTGTCGGTTCAAATCCAGGTCACAGTGGAATTTTTGGAATTAGCTTTTCGCGTTTTACACGAAATTAGTTTTGAAAAATGTCCTCTATCATAAGTGTCGACACAACAGATATCTGTTGATCAGACCTCCTCTGTATCAAGTTAATCTAGAGTCATCTTCCGCAAGACCTCAAACTGCAGAAATGAATGTAATAATATCCAACAGCAGCAAACAAGAACAATTATTCAAATATACTGGTTAAAAACGGTCAAAACGGCAGCAAATAAAAAATAATGATTAAAATATACTGCGCAAAAACTGTCAGAAACGGCAGCAAATAAAAAACAATTATTAGAATATACTGGTAAAAAACACCTTCAGAAACATCTAAGGTAGGTTAACCTTCCATCCGGTTGAGCAAACGCAAGTTCGACAAATTTTCACTAACGTGCTGCGATGGCTAAATTGTCGTCTAAGAGACATATATTATAAGAAACGATATTTATTATTTGTATTCAATAAATTCATTCCGAATATGATAAATAGAATGAACAGATTTATTATCAATAACTGATATAATATAACTTTTATGCAATGCGTTTTCAGCACTAAATTCCTCCTTATACATATACGAATGGAAGACGAGTGAGCTTGGTCACGGTTCCGTTGAAATGACTGAAACCCAAAAGTGCGAATACCAATAATATTTTTCTTGATTTTGTATCTGAGCCGTGTTACAAATATTTTCCGATGAACAACAAAGTGTTCGTTTAAGCTGTTTTTGAAGAAATGAATTTTGAATTTCAAAAAATCGAAATTTCCACTTTTCCTCGAAAAAGAAGCGAGATATGAAAAAAATTTAAGAAAGAAACATTGTTCCTTGAAAAAATTTCAACAAAAAGCCCCTCTTAATCATTTTAAGCCTCACTTCGTTTCTTTGAAAAACTTGATTATTTGATTTTGAGAGGTGAAAAGTCGTTTTTCACTGTTTTATACCAGAGAAAAAATTAGAAGTGATAAATATTATTATTCGAACTGTTTGAAGATAATTTATCATTTAAAAAATGTTATCGGCTTTTGATAAAAAGTTTTTAGTTTCAAAAAACATGAATACGAGTATACTCCTAGCTTTTCTACTTATAATAATTATATCGAGAACAAGAAAAAAGTTAAGAAGAGATTTATAATGAAATCGAAAAATCAAGTACTTCAAAAAAATAAAGTAAGATTGAAAATTATCAAAGGCGACTTTTCATTGCAATTTTTCCAAGGAACAATTTTACATTTGCAACTTTTTTCCATATCTAGCTTTGTTTTCGAGAAAAATTGGAAATTTCCGCGAGGATCTTTTGATTAAAAAAATGTCCATATACTTTTAATTTTCTAAATGTATGAGTATCAGGGTGGTCTTTATTTAGAGAGTGATTTTTTTTTAAATTCATTTTCTCCCACTGGCAGAATTTCTTCATATGCCGAAAATAAAAGTACACACAATTTTTGCCAAATCGGTTAATATTTACCCACCAAACTTAGGCCTTGGAATTTCCTATGGGACTTACACGGGAGGAATCACGTAAAATTGAAAAATCTGCGAAACTTTTTCAAATTTCATTTCAATCATTCTATCTCCGAGAGCAAAAATTTGCATGGAATGCTTGAAATATTTTCATAGTCTAAAACTCAAAATTTTGTATAATCACAAAATGGCGGCCATCTAAGTCGGCCTAAGATTGCTATTTTCTGAAGTTATCAACAAGGGGTGACTAAGAATTCTGGAAAAAATTAATAATTTATTCTCAAGCGAATGCAAGTTCTCAAAATCCAAAGTTTTGAAAAAACACACAATGGCGGCTAATTCATAATTCAAAAAATACCCTTTTCCCACAGTTTTCACTGATACTCTTCAACTTCGAGAAAACAAACTGTTCGACTTCAGAAATTACTTAATAATTTTAAAAATCTGAAATTTGAAAAAATACAAAATGGCGGCTAATTCAAAATTAAAAATAGCTCATTTCTACAGTTTTCAACGAAATAGTTTGAAACTTCGTGGAAACAAACTGTTTGGCTTGAGAAACTACTTGATAATTTTAACAATCCAAAATACTTGAAGAAAAACAGTGGCCAATTAAAAATTTTAAAAACGCTTATTACCACAGTTTTCAACGAAATACTTTTAAACTTTATCGGAAAAAGAAATGTTATTCGTAAACTATAACGTAATTCGAGAAAACTTAGATTTTGAAAAAATAAAGAATTGCAGAAAATTAGTTTTCAAGGGAAGTCTTTGAATTTCGAATTGGCCGCCATTTTGAATTCTTTCAACATTTTATATTCTTAAAATTATCAAGTAGCTTCTAAGACCAAACTGTTTGTTTCAACAAACTTCCAAAGAACTTTGTTAAAAAATGTAAGAATGAGATTTTTAAAATTTTAAATTGGCTGCCGTTTCGTTTCTTTTTAATTTTGGATTTTCAAATTTATCAAGTTCTGAAGCGAAAAATTTTGTTTCTTTGAAATTTAAAAGTATTACGTTGAAAACTGTGGCAAAAAATATTTTTTGAGTTTTGGAATTAGCCGCCAGTTTGTATTCTTACAGAATTTTGGATTTTGAAATCCTGCATTCGCTTGAGAATGAATTATCAAATTTTTCCACAATTGTTGGTCACTCTTTGTTAATAACTTCGAGAAGTAACTTTTTTGGGCTCGTTTATATGGCCGCCATTTCGTGATTTTTCAACATTTCAAGTTTTCGCCTATGAAGATATTTTAAGCATCCTATGCAAATTTTCGTTCTTGGAGAAAGAATGATTCAATGAAAAATTGAAAAAGTTATGCAGATTTTTCGTTTTTGCGTAATTTATCCCATGCAATTCCCATGGGGAATTCCAAGGCTTATGTTTGGTGGGTAAATATTAACCGATTTGGCAAAAAATTTGGTTACTTTTTTTTTGGACATACGAACAAATTTGGCCAGTGGGAGCAAACGAATTGAAAAAAAAAATAAGGACCTCCCTAATGAGTATAAAGTGAGGGAATTTGAAACCAAGCTGATATTTGAATTTCTTATTTACATCGTATTAATTCATGACCACTCAAATAAGAAAAAAAAATTGTGACATTTAAATTGAAAATCTTATGAGCAAGTTTTTTGAAACGACTTCTTAAAAATTGAATTTCCGCCGGCTCGTATTAAATAACCTTTCGTGCACGTGTTCTTAATGTGATTAAACACGTGCAGTGGCTAGAGAACTACTTTGTTAATATATATATATATATAATATAATATAATATAATATAAGTCATCATTTATTTTTTAAAAAATTTCTAACCCAGCCTATGTGTGCAAGAAAGTTTCGTTACTTCTGTCGAACATTTTTCTCTATCAGTAAATCTTGAAATGTAGTCCAGCCTGAAACGCAGTCTGTGTTCATTAATGAAAAGCCAAAGCCGTAAAATAAAATTTTCCGAAACAAGTTTGTGTCGGTGTTGTGTTTCCTGCTTGGAAATGGAAGTTAAAGTGGATTCGGTCTCCGGATTCTAGGTCAAGAGGTCACTGGAACAAGGTTGGAACACGTCGGATGAAGACTGGCTTCTTCGTTTTTTTTTATTTATTAATTTCCACCCTTTCACCGTTCAAGCGCGAATCTTCTAATTAAATAAATGGAAGAAACCCTTTATCATCTCCAAATCTATTTGGCGATTTTCGAGCTTTTCTCTGTAAGGGCAATGCATTTTCTGATTGTTTCCTACTCACGTCGATGCCTCTCACCTTGTGGTGAGTCCGAGTTGCGAAAAAGAAGAATGGATTTACAGGAGGAAGTACGGAAATATTTTAAGTAAACGTCAGTCGTAAATTTTGCTGGCTTTACTTCTTTAGAAGGGAAAGGAAAGTAATTCCAATTCGTAGATTGAGTTCACGCTTCAAAATCAGCTTTTAAATCAACAAAATTAAGTTTAAATAGTGCAAAAAATTGTTTGTATTCATAAGTACATGTGGTAAAAAGCTAGAATACAATAGTTGAAAGACAACTTGTCAAAAATTTGGACATTCTCTATTTTTCGATAAGGTAAATGTCTCAGTTTGGGCGAGTGTAAGGATTTATGTGGCATATTTTGCTTGTAAAAGTATTTTAAATTTTATGAATCGAGAAAAGTTCCTGATATCGCAAAGTTTGAAGAACTTTTCATCAACATTGCTCAATGATATAAACAAACAGTTTTCATTGAATAATGGAGAATATTTCATGCTGTTACGATGAACCTATTTTGGGCGAATGAATTTTTCCTCTCACCCAGTTTGGGCGAATCGAATGTCCCAGTTTGGGCGAGCGACACCATGTTCGATTTCCTACAGTGGTGGGATATCGTGATTGATACTGAGGACAAAAACACGCTGTCCCAAATATGGCGGGAAGAAGTGGTTGTCACATTGTCATTGTAATCGTTTCGCGTACATTTTTATCAATTTTTCAACACAAATGTATAAAAAAAACACGCGTCATGACAGAAGAAAGCTTTAAGAATTGAGATAGTGTGCTTGTTATCTAAAAAAACGCATAATTTTTATGTAACCTTGTTGTTTATAAACACTCGCCCAAAATCCTCCAACCGTTTTTTCCGTCCGTATTAAGGAGGCAGGTAATATACGTATTATACATTAACTTTTAGTTATATTGACGAGCCCATTTGAAAAACTTATAATTATTACCTAATTTTCAATGAAACACTCGCATCACAAAATTTTTCAAGCACTGTGGTGACGAAAAACAACGCATCGTGCCAACTTCCGAACTAACAAGTCGAGAGCAATGTTATGCTAGATCAGTCGCAGATGGCGACGCGCGTGACTATTTAACGTTTGAACGATACGAATAAATAATGAAATTACTATAAAACCTATATCAAAAATATATTTAATCCATTCTAGAATGTGATTAAACTATTGCTGGTGTCATTAACTTTAAGATTGCCGCGGACTTACGTATAGTATCTGAGAATTCGCCCAAACTGGGACATTTACCTTACTTACTTTTCATTGAAATACTCGCACCACAAAATTTTTCAAGCACTGTTGTGACGAAAAACAACGCATCGTGTCAACTCCCGAACTAACAAGCCGAGAACAATGTTATGCTCGATCGGTCGCAGATGGCTTCGCGCGTGACTATATAACGTTCAAACAATACGAATAAGTAATAAAATAACTATAAAACCTATATCAAAAATATATTTAATCCATTCTAGAATGTGATTCAACTATTGCTAGTGTCATTAACTTTAAGATTGCCACGGATTTACCCAGACCCGTGCGCAGGAATTATTATTCAAGGGAGGGGTTTGAACTTGTATATATTATGTTAGAATATAAAGTTTAGAAAAAAAATTATAAACTTCTTTACTGGGTGAAAATGCATTTTATTTTGTAAGAACTCAGAAATTAGTTATCATCATTAAACATGGTTATTCTGCGAGGTACTGAGAAAAACTCGTCAAAACTCTTTGCGCGTTAATCTCGACATCACGGTGTATCATATATTCAGCGAGGCTAAACCGTTAAGCCGATCTTCAGACATTGTCGATCTGAGGTAAGTTTTGAGACGACGGAATGTTGAAAATGAGCGTTCACTTGTCGCTGTCGTTACGGGAAAAATTGCCATAATGCGAAGTATTTGGTGGACATTCGGAAATGCATCTTCATTGCAAATATCGAGTCCAGATGTCACGGGAATTATCGTGCAAAATTGAAGAGTATGGTCCAAATAGTTGAGCGCAGGATTCTTCATCGAAAGTTTTCATTTCGCTGGGAAAGAAGCAAGTGAAATTCGATAAGATGTTGCGATGATTCAGAAATCGATCTTGTGAATGCGTCACAAACGAATCAATCTACGGTATGTAGTTTGATACGAGTATACGGAAATAATCTTCAACTGTATCAGTTCGCACGTTAGAGCGTTGAGTTTGTTTAGACGCGAGCCTTGGTTT
>JAUMHM010000083.1:53805727-53819436 GCA_032362435.1 Melikaiella ostensackeni
GGTCCGCAAATCTTGTTACTCTTCAGATTATGTATGCAAAAAACTAGACAAAATGGCTTCTCCGTTTGGACTTAGTTCTACATTCAGGATTTGCTCATGATTTCGAAGGCCCTTAAGAGAAGAGAGACAGGTTGTGACAAGTCGCTAATATTACGTCATGATCTATAAATTCAATTAACCAGGAATCCAGGAAATCGTTCAGTGAATTTTGAATTAAAAAAAGGTAAATTAAAATGTAATTATCCGAGAAATAAGAATGATTATTTATATATAAGTATATTCATATAAGTGAAACTAGATAATAATATTTTTGTAGGTTATGTTAGACAATAGATGATCATACAATTGATTGTTGACTTAAACTCAGTACATTTTTGTTTCATTCCTCTGCGATTATATATTTCTCGATCCCAAAATTCAAAATTGTTTCTCGCCGCGCAAAGTGTGCAAAATAAAAACAAAGACAAATAAAGTATCCTATTTTTTAGTTTTATGTAATAGAAGTTCAAATTTTCATCTTTTATGATAGGTAAATGACTCACCATATGACTATAACGCATTAAAAAATTTTATCTTCATTATAGACTATTCAATAGGGCCCATAGTAGAGGGAAATACTCTTTTTTCGTTCAAAAATGTCAAGAGCCTTTAATTTTAGTTCGGTTTTCAATTTCTTTTCTAAATTATGGTGCATTAAATTCTCAAGAGCTTCACGGTCGAAACTTTCGTCTTCTTCATTTACTTATTTACAAAATTTTCATTCAAAGTATGGAAAAATGGCATTTTTTACTCAACAATTTTTCACGATTTAATAAGTTGTTACGTAAACTTTATATTGTTTTAAGTCAATGCTTGAGGACTCACAGAATTCAAAAATTTTACCTTTAGATTTGTTTAAATGTCATTACAAATTTGATAAACGAATTAGCAATTAGTATTATTAACGATGAGAAGAATTCCTTCATGCGCAAACTATTTCGTATTAATGTAAGAATGAGATTTATTTGTAAAAATAATTAGAAAGTTAACAATAATCGTTGCTCTAAACAGTTTTTCTGGCAAAATATTAAAATTTCAGGCTTTTCAGATTTGGATTTCCCTTAACCGTTCGAATTGCTGCAAATACACCTAAAAATGATATATATTTAATAATATTAGACATAGCATAACAATTTAAATTTTTATAAACAAATTCTAAATTTTGGCAGCTCAACGTAGAAGAAAATCGTTCTCGTCATTAAAGTAGCTTGAGACTAAAATGAGAGTCTAAGTCACAAACATTTATGAAAATCTATCGTTAAATATTTTCATAAACAATTAATCATAGTTATTAATCATAAAGTGTTCGAAGAATTTTCATTGAGTGAATCTCAGCATGCAATACTATTATTAATTCTCAAGCTATTTTGATTGAAAATCCAATTTTTTGGTACGTGAAACTGACAAAATTTTGAATTTGTTTATGTTCATTGTTTATAAACATTCAAACTGTTATATATTACCAAATATTATCAAAGATATTTTATTTTTATGAATATCTGTACTAGGGTGGGTCGGAATTAAATAATTCTGTACTTTGAAATCGCTATAACGCGAAAAAGTAGCGTATTTGAATCCTAAAAAAGCATAATTAGTTGGGACTCGATAGGTGTGGAGCTTGATCACCCGCGCTAAAGAAAATCTTAGCAAATTTTTTTGTTTGCATAGTTTTTTAATTATCATGAGCTTCAATTTTTTTTTCATAGCTGCAGGTCAAAAAAATCTTCCCAATTTTTTGCAGATTTCAATCAATCATTTTCTAAAAGCTAATTCCTATTTAATGCTTTACGGAAAAAATTCTCAACACCTTTGTAACTAGGAGATGATTTTTGTCGGGTACTTGAAAAGTTTCCAGTGACAAAAATGCACTAGGAAAAAAATCGCCATGACTCAGGAATCAAAACTGGAAATACAGAGAATTTAAAAAAAAATTTCTGGTATTTAATGTAATTATCTTCTTTTCTAATGCATTTTTGTTACTGGAAAGTTTTTACGTACCCTAAAAAATTCTTCTCTTATTTACGATGGTGTAAAGAATTTTTTCCGAAAACAGAGGTGAATTGAACGGAAATTATATCTTAGAAAATGATCGATTGAAATCCGCGAAAAATTGGAAAGAATTTTTTGACCTCCAGGTATGTAAAGAAAAATTTAATCTGAAGAAAAATATAAAACTCTGCAAACAAGAAATTTTTTAACATTTTTTTTTTAGCGCGGGTAACCAAGCTGCATGTTTATCGATTCCAAATTAATTATATCTTTTAAGGATCCCAATACGCTACTTTTCCGCGTTGTAGCGATTTCAAATTTCAGAAGGTAAGGGCTGTACATCTGTGGAAACGTATGAGGCTGGCAGTGCCCTTCGAGTTGGTGCAGAATGTCCGTAATTTGTTGGTGAATTTTACGACTGATAGTTAGGGACCTCCACAAGGACGGCAGCAGTAGATTTAGAGAGTTGATGGATGAATCGTTCTCTATGATGTAAATGATTTCCACCAGACGTCCGAAGTGCCTGTATAACTTATCCCATCAGCGAAGAAGGGTTACAAGGATGACTCCTGAAATAATTATCTCTTCTGGGCGCATTTATTTGGCGATCAATCAGAATTCTTGTTTTATGTCGAATAAATGATGCTTGTAATTCACAGGATTTTAGGATTACACGGTTTCACAATACACGTAATCTTAATCCAAAGCCGGTGGCCTCACGAAACACACTGACGCAGATTCGAATTCTAAATATAACAAGAACAAGACAAGAATTAAACTGACCGAAATGATGATTGAAGAGTACGACGACTAGAGCCAAATGTCATTTTCGGAAGTTTCTAAAAGCAAAAGGCACCTCGCATTGTATGAATTATTGCCGCATTGAAGGTCGTAAATGCGTTGAATACTAGACATGACTAAACGTGCATAAGGGCCCTGGAGATCGAGTGTAAACCGGAAATATAGAATTCAGGCCCAACGGTGAAGCCATTTTGTCTGATTTTTTGTATAAATAATCTAAAGAGTATAGAGACCCCCGGTACAGGCCGTTTTTTTCGGAAAAATTCTATTTTTTATGTAAGAATTAAAAGAAAAAAATGCGCTTCGATGAGACCGTTATATTGAAGTGTTTTACTATTTAGCGAAGCAGGAAGCAGCTAAGGCAGTTTTCGAGCTCGGACTTTCCTTTGGGCGACCCTAGCGAGAAAAGGGAAAACCGAAGTTATTATGACTCAAGTCTGCAGGTAATGAAACGCCCACTATGACCAACATAGTTGCATTCAGGGGCGAGCATACCGTATACGAAAAGTAGGGGCGCCCACCCGAATGAGTGGGTGAATTTCCAAAAGGTTGGGTGGGTGGAGGTGTTTAGGGGTGGATAATATTATGAAATGCAGATTTTAAGCGAAATAAAACTGTAAACAACATAATATCCTTAGTAAATGTAAAGAAAAATGGTTTCTCATAAGCATTTTGCTCCCCGATTTCATGCATGCAATATTCATGCCGAATCAGTGTATCTGTAAAATTTTAAGCAAACTTACTCCGAAAGTAGTATCTTGTACATTGAATGACAATATACAAGCTCTCTGTATAAACGGGTAGATAACACAAACATGCAAGTTATCAATAATATGTGTCGCCCAAATTCCTCCGAAAAATACCAGAGAGTTTTATTTTTGCTTAGTGAGCTGAAAGTGATATTACAAATTTGAGTTGCTGAAAAATAATTAAATTGGTTTAAAAAAATTGTTTACACAAAAACTGACCAAGACTTCGAAAAGCCTTCTTCGTAGACGGTCTAGTAATTGTAATATTTTGTAATTGTATACTATTTTCTTAATTATGCGTGAATGGAGCATTTCCGAATGTAATTATGAACTGCTCGAAACAAATGCAGTATTTGCATAAAAGTATCATTGTGAAGTAAATCATCAGTGTTAATACGATTGATAGTTACTGTTTTGAACAAAATCACGTACATCTGTACATAGAGTACAGTGAAATTACCTGAAAGAAGGCCATTTTGTAGAAAAAGTTAGTAGCATTTCCCATTTATTTCAACGAATACACGCGCTATAATTTTTTTCATGGGGAAAAGAAGATAAGCAATTGAATTTCGTATCAAATATGTGTTTGGAAAATAAAAATTTGAAACATTTTTTACAAGCTCTCAGGGCCAACGAAACGGAGCGCTAGACTTCAATAACCGGTTATTGTAGACATGCAAAGTTTGTGTATAATGCTAATAAATCTGGTATTTTTCGGAGGGAATTGGGCGACACATATTATTGATATCTTGCATGTTTGTGTAATTTACCGGTCTATACAGAGAGCTTGTATATTGTCGTTTAATGTACAAGGTACTACTTCCGGAGTAGGTTTGCTGAAAATGTTACAGTTACACTGATTGGGCATGAATATTGCATGCATTAATCGGGGGGCGAATTGCTCATAAGAAACCGTTTTTCTTACGTAATAGTATGAAACTATATTGATTGTATGACCATATATGTATGTATTATATATTGACTATATTGATACGTATGATATTATATTGTTCACAGTTTTATTTCACTCAAAATCTGCATTTCATGATATTATCCACCCCAACCACCTCCACCCACCCAACCTTTTGGGAATTCACCCACTCATTTGGGTAGGGGCCCCTACTTTTTGTTTACGGTATTTTCGCCCTTGAATGCAACTAAGTTGGTCATAGTGGGCGTTTCATCACCTGCAGATTTGAGTCATAACGGATTTCGGTTTTTCCTTTTCTCGCTAGGGTCGCCCAAAGGAAAGTCCGAGGACGAAAACTGCCTCACCTGCTCCCTGCTTCGCTGAATAGTAGAACACTTTAATACAACGATCTCATCGAAACGTATTTTTTTCTTTTAATTCTTACAAAAAAAATAGAATTTTTTCGAGAAAAACGGCCTCTACTGGGAGTCTTTATACTCTTTAGATTATTTATACAAAAAAATCAGGCAAAATGGCTTCACCGTTTCGCCTGAATCCTATATTTCCGGCTTACACTCGATTTCCTGGGCCCTTAAGCTATTCGCACGCTTACAATTAACTGAAATTACACTTTTCATGTAGCTGAAGAACGTGTATTAATATAATTATTATTTAAAATGAAAGTGACAAGTTTAGACAACTAATCCTGCCTAGGCTCATTCACGCGCCGCCAATCAACTGAGGTGACACTCCTCGTGTAGCCAAAGCACGGCATTCATTGTGAGACAGAACAATTATTGATCCGTTGATTTTCTGTAAAAGTGACGGGACGTTACATTATCTAATTTATTTATAAAAATTTGAATCGTTATATTTGACCACATATTATCAAACATAGATCCTTTCTAGGAATATTTGCAGCAAGTGGGATGATTAAGGGAAATCTGAAACTGAAAAAACGTTAAATTTAAATATTTTATCACAAAAATTGTTTGTAACAATGGTTATTGTTATTTTTAAAATTATTTTTGTTATTAAATGTCATTCTTACATTAAAACGAAGCAGTTTGAGTAGAAAGAATTTTTTTAAACCTATAATAACACTACTTGCCAATTTGCTTATCAAATTTGTTTATAATAATCGAATCAATCAATAAGTGGATTATTTGTAATCTGTGAGTCCATATGCATTGATTGAGGACAAAACAAAGCTTGCCTAAGCAGTTGATAAAGTGTAAAAAATTGTTAAGTAAAAAAATGTCACTTTACCATACTTTGAGTGAGAATATTGTAGAAAACAAATGGAGAAGACGAAGGTTCCGACCGTGATTCTCTCCAGAACTTCAGGACCAAAATTGAAGACTCGAGACATTGTGGAAAAAAGAATTCCCATTTCCTGTCACTGTGGGGCGGGCGTAGCGATAAAACACAATTTTCAGAAAATCGAAGATCCTAGGGTCCTATTGTTCTCCCTCTTACCTAAGAAGCGACTATGTCAAGTTTGGTCTCGATCAAAAAAAAAAAAAAAAAAAAAAACGAGAAATTCTGGCAAAATTTTGTTTAACAAAAATAAAATTATAGTTTGCTATTTTAATTTAAACTAAGTAGGTTTCAGATAAAAAATAGTTCAACTTTTTCAAAATCAATGTTAATCTACTCGAATCTAAAAAAATTATTTTTTCTTCATTGAAAAAGAATTCTTGTATTCAGCAGGAATTTCGTTCCATCATTTTCAATTTTATATTTTTACTTCTTACATGAAACTCTACACAAAAATAATTTTAATACCATTTTTATACCATTTTTACGCCTATAAAATAATATTCAAAAATGTCTATGCTTTTAAAAACTTTTGAATTTAATTTTTCTTCTCTAGATTGCTTGGAAAAATATTTTGAACAACTCAGGGCCTTTTACTGATAAGAAATTAGTATAAAATAAATTGACAAGCCCAAGGTATGAAAAGCGCAATGAAAGCCAGTGCTCCATGATGCATTTTCAGTTTTTCAAAATTATTTATTTCTAGCTACTTTTGAAAAATCTTTGAAATACCTTGAAACCTCAACTTAAAAAAACACCTGAAAAAAGGTATGAAGCTGAAGGAATGAAAAGTAGATAAATAGCAGAGTTTCAAATTTCTCATTTTCGAATTTCTCAATTTTTTATTTTTTCAACTCCGTAACTTTTCCTGTGGTGCTTTCCTTGGTAATTCAGTAGTTCCGAGGCTTTAGAAATCATTTTCAAAGCTAGCTAGAAAAAATATAATTGAACACATTTTCTTTCCGTTTTTGATACTTTTGATTATCAATTCTTTTTAGTGCATTTTATAGGTAGAAAATCCTCAAATATGATAATGATTTTTTTTATTTCGGTTAGATAAATATTTTTTTTTAAACACAACTCAGTAGTTTACATATTTACTGCATTTACATTTTTAATTTTCTAGAAACATAAAGTTTTTTTGTAGCGAATTTTTTGTAGCAAAAAGTCGTTAAGTGTATCAGGAATAAATCTCGTGTCATTTTTGAATTGTTATTTTGAAATTATTTGTTGAAACGAGAGGTGGGTCTGTTGTTAAACAGGAATGATCTTTTATGGAGTAGTATTATATAAAAATCGTTCAAGATTTGAGCGGTTAATTTGATTTGCTAACAAAAGACGTAGAATAAGAGTGGAACTCTTGGGTTTGATTATAAAATGTACATATACCTATTCTGCTTACATCATTTAGCGTATTTCTTAGGAACACAATAAACTGTCGCGAAAATAATTTGTATGGGAAAGAAATTTTCAAATCAAATTTGTACGGAAATTTCCAAAAAACCTGCGGGAATCGTACGGGAAATATACGGGACTTTTATGCAGGTCTCCTTCTGGCCGTCCTGTTTTAATGCCCTGTAATTTTTGTTGTAATTTATCCATTTATATTTGTATTTTCCTGTAAAATTTGTTATAGTTTTGCGCACTTTTTTGTAGAAAATTTTCTACCAGGGATTGACAAAAAAAATCAAATTTGATTTTTATAAAATTAATTTTTGTGAAATTTTGGATAACAATCGGATATAATAAATTACAACAAAAATTACAGGAAACTGGAACTTTTTTGTATTAATTGGGAGAATTTTGTAATTTTTGTATATATATATATATATTGTAGTATGTTATTGTAGTTTAAATATTTTACAAGAAAGTATATAAGAGGTTACCATTTTTGCATACAGAAAGTTCTTCTCTTTTGATCTAGGTTGATAAAATATTTAAAACACTGAAAGGAAATAATTTTAAGTTGAACTGTGCAAGTGATTGCTAATACACAAAGTCTTTTAGGTTCAAAATGTTTAAAGTGTGGAATATTAAAGTGAAACAATCTCTGAAAAAAATGAAGAAAGAGCTTATGTTTCAGAGCTTTAAGTCAAATTTAACTTTTTCCGATTTTATAGAGAAAACATGGAATTCGCAAATCAGATTGAGCGCCTAAGTTTGGATCAAGAGAGCGAAGTTGGCGATTATCTCTTCAAAGTTCTCTCCACAAACCAAATTGTTCAGCTCATGACGGACTACATGAAAGAAGTGAACATCGTTGCAGGTCTGCCAGTGACAATAACCCGAATTTTTCCTAATCGCTTCAGATGGGACCAAGAGAAGATGATGAAACGATTTTTCAGCGTAGATCAGGAAAACTTCTTCAAGGAAGCACACATTGTAAGACCTTTCAAATTTTCAACCAACCGAGCTTCCCAGTCTTTCAGAAAGAGGGGCTCAACGAATGAAACCGAAGATTGTGAATCTTGTTTCGAATCTCTGCCAATGAATCGAATGGATGGACTCGACTGTGGACATCGATTCTGTACCGCTTGTTGGGACGAATACCTAACGACAAAAATCATGAGAGGTGGCGTCGATCAAACAATTACCTGTGTCGCTCAAAATTGTGAGTTCCTCGTCGACGATGAAAGTGTCTTACAACTCATCGAGACTCCCAGAATGAAGCTGAAGTACCAACACCTCATCACGAAAAGCTTCGTCGAATGCAACAAGCTCCTTAGATGGTGTCCATCTCCAGATTGCTACAACGCAATAAATGTTCACTACCCTGAATCGCGATCTGTAACCTGCAAGTGTGGACACACCTTCTGCTCCCTCTGTGGACAAAACGTACACGACCCAATCAAGTGTGAGCTTCTGGAAAGGTGGATCAAAGAGTGCAACGAAAACTTGGCTTCATGCAACTGGATAGCGAAGAACACCAAGGATTGTCCTAAATGTGACTGCACGATTCAGAAGGACGGAGGAAGCAACTATATGGTTTGCGAAAAAGGGGACTGTAAATACGAGTTTTGCTGGCACTGTCTAGGAAGCTGGGACTCGCACGATCCACTTGAGACCAATTGTAAGCGCTTTTCTGGAAGTAAGGATATCGAAGATCAATTTCGAACTGCTATCGACAACAGGTTCTTATACTACTCCAAATGCTACATGAAACACAGAGAGGCTCTCAAGTTTGAGCAGAAGCTCTACGCGAGTGTTCAGGTGAAGAACGCTGTGAACATTCTCTGTCTGTGCAGACAAACTCTGATGCACACCTACATCTTATCTTATTACTTGATCAAAAATACGGAGGCGTCGATCTTCAAATACGGCCAACAGAATCTTGAAAGCGCGACGGAGTGTTTGTCAGAGTATTTAAAAAGAGATATCACTAGTGAAAATCTTGCCTAAGTCATGCAGAAAGTTCGGAACCAGTCTAAACATTGTTCCATTAGGAGGAAGGCACTTCTGAGACATGCCCATGAAGGACACGATAATGATTTTTGGAAATGATGGGAGTTTCCATAATCGAAGCAAAATTCAAGAGCTACATTCCCCAACAGTCTGCAGTTCATAGTATATATACATTACAATAGTACATTGTGCGGTAAGGGATAAAGGCGACTGATTTGAGGAAAGTGTGAAGTTTGCCACCCAAACGAAGTGAGAGCAACAATCGCACAAGGCTCAAATCACCGCACAAGTCTCAAATCGCCGCACTCAAAAATCTGGCGCCTTGAAACTGACTAAAGGCTTCTCCGAAACGTTGCCATATAGCGCCACCGAAGCCTCCGTTCTGAACACGCTAAAATCTATTTTGCTCTTGCATCACCGTCATTAGAGACCAAAGATAGGAAATCTTAGTAACTATTCTTGTCTTTATATTGCCAAGTTCAACTTACATGCGGTATTTTTAGGTAAGTGCTGATGAATCAAAGACTTAACTCTCCGGGAGATGAGTTTATCATGAATAATAATTTTTTTTTTTAATTTTCAATGACGTACTTGTAAATGTTGTACTCGTTAAGTCGGTATTGTGTTACCCTATTCGTCGGAAGATTTTTAATATAAGTATGATTATGACTATCATATTTAAGGTTAAGGAATTGTAATTTGCTATAAGCTTCTATTTCAGTTTTGTGAATGAAAGTGCCACTTTGTCAAGTAGAGGTCTTTTTCCATTGAATACTTTCAAAGTAAATTTAAGAATTGGTCGATTTGGAATAAAAAATCATTAACCATCAACTGGGGCTATTTTGAGACAAACTAGTTTTTTCTCCCTAGAATTAGAATGGTGAATTGTTTAAATTAGGCGCCTGGCCTGCATATAATTTATAATGTCGCCTATAGAACGCATAACACGTTAGTGGCGCGTATTTCGTCTGGAAGTAGCCAAAAATTTCTTAGTGCGTAGAAATTCGTTGTTGAAGCTGAAGAGTCCGTCAAAAATTAACTTCCACCTCATTGATGAAGCATGTTATTTTAATAATCTTCAAGATAAGTACAGACAATTTAGTTGTGATAATATACACGTAGCGCGCTAAATTTTAAATCGACATTTTTCTAGAAAATTGTTGAAAATTGAAATGCCAGAACTTCCAAAAGCTATTCTGGGACCAAACTAAAACTTAATATTTAATAAAAATTCAATTTTCAATAAAATCAGGGGATTTTAAAAATAAAGTAGAATAATATAAATACATTATGAGAATATAATAAATAAATAATAAGAACAATAGAATAAAACTGAGTTTTCTTAAAATTGTTGTGTTTTACATTGTTTGATTATTCACAATGTCTGAAAAAACTAATAATTTTCAATGATTGTTTTTAATATTCCTCTAGAAAACCTACTAAAAAAGATTCATGCACTCTAAACCAAAACAAAATTATATATTTACTATTATTGCACAACAAATGCTTGTCCCAAAATAGCCCGAACCTTGGGGCTATTATGGGACAAAATTTAAGTGTGCATAACTCCTACAAAAATTTTTTTCAAATGGAACTTACTAGACACACTTAGAAATATGGTATGTTTAATATATGCCTGCACGATTTAGAAATTTTGTATTTTAAATGCAGATTCTTGGCGAAGCGTAGAACGAAAAAATCGCATCTTGTTCCAAAATATCTTCGTTTGACGATAAGTTTGAAGAATATGAATAATTTCATAAACTCTGACACCATTCAGTTGAGATGACTTCAACCCAAAGGTTTGAAGACGAAAATGAAACGAAGTGGAATATGAAAAAAAGTTGTCGAGGAAGCAAAATTGAACATAAGAAAAATCACTACCAGAATACCCTCTTACTAGTTTTTAATCTCACCTCGTTTCTTCTTTGAAAAATTTGATTTTTTTATTTCAAGAATGAAAAACTGGTTTTTCATATTTTTTTACGAGGAACAAAATGAGAACAGACAAAATAAGATTTAGATGACCTGAGGATAATTGCTTCTTCTTGAAACATTTCATTGTTCATTTGTGTCTATGATTTTAAGAATCAAGTTTTTTAAAACGGAAAAAGAAGTGAGATTGCAGAATGTAAGGGGGTGTTTTTGTAGCAATTCGTCTGAAGAACTATTTTCAAATTATATTTAGGAAATATTTTGCGCTGTTGACTTTTTTTCATATTCCGTTTTGTTTTCGAGAAAAATTGGCAATAAGGATTCTTTAAAATTGAAAATGGATTCTTTCAAAAACGGCCCTGGGGAAAAAATTTATTTTCTCAAAGAATAGTAAGAAGGCATACCACATGGAAAATTAAGATAAATATTCTTGGTGTTCGGACTTTTGGGTTGAACTCATTTCAACCGAACCGTGTTGAGCTTATCAAAAATCGAATTTCACCCAAGATGTAAAAATTAAAAGTGTTGTAGATATATAATTCAAAACAGAAGTATAAACTACATTCTAGAGCCTTCAAGTAGAATCAGTTTCACATTTGAAACATTGAATACTGTAGATTTTCAAATTTGATACATTTAAAATTAGGCTATTAGAAATTTTTAATATCAAAAATTAAATCATTTCAGATAAAATGAAAGCATCAAAATTGAAAATATGAAATTCCTGAAAATTTCAAATCAACAATTCGAATTGAAAATATTAACAAGAACAATGGAAATATGAAACGTATAAAATTACACAACTTCTAATATGGACCACTGAGAATTGAATTATTATCAATTTCAAACATTAAGAATTCCTTAAAAATAAATATGAAAAATTTCAAAAAAAGGAAAATTTTTGCGCATTTTAATTTGAAACTTCCAATTTTAAATTCAAAACATTAAAATCATAATAACTGTGAATTTTTTTAAACGTCAAAGTCTTTAACAATTTTAACTTTGCAGGGATTTTTCAAAATCATTATTATACCATTAAGCCAAATCCCTTTCTGGGTAAGCGTAACTCGTTCGGTTCTAGCCTCATTGTACTAACGGGGATCACAGAATTTATATGGTAAGAATAAATAAGTGATGTGTAGGAGAAGGGATAGGTTTCAGATTAAGTTTCCACAATTTTAAATCTAAAAGGTTAAAATTAAAAAAAATAATCATTTCTGACACTAAAATTTGAAAACTTGATATAAGAATTGAATATTCAGCTAGTTCAAATACAAAGGATATAGGAAAAATGCCGCAATATCAGATTATAAGATTAAGAATAAAAAATTCCAGCTTCGCATTTTATAAATTTAATTTTAAAATGGCAGCAGCCTTTAATTTCAAGCAATACAAATATTGAAGGTTGAATAGGTTACGATTTTGCAGAGTTTCAAGAAGAAGAACTAGGGGGCTTCGGGGCCACCTTAGGCGGTAAAACAGTGATCGGAAATTTACCGAAAGTCGGCAACTCAGTCGGTAAGGTAGGGGACTGACATTTTATTTTATCTCGATGAACAAGGGTGGTCCCTGTAATACCGACCGAGTGTCGTCTAAGTTTAGGTAGGTGGCGTATGGTGGCTACCGGGGAATCCCCTTTGACTTCTAGAAATGTACTTTTTCCAGAAATTTTGATCATTGCGGCTCTGTTGCCTCTGGGATTTCTTCTCATTAAACTTTCTGGAACGCTTCAGTCGGGAAACAGTAATCGAAATTTTGAGAAAGCTGAAACGAAATTATGGTTCCCTTAGCGACGTGGGTCTCTGTTTTACCGCTTCAGCTGTAGAGTAATCAGCCAGTAATTACAGAATGTGATAATTATAAGTTGTTTTGTCATTCAAAATCAAGTATTTCAACTTTATGCATTGAAGTAAACTTACAAATTTGAAGTTTAAAAATAATTTAAAGTTACTAGAATGAATAAGTGATTTATCTTAGTTAACGATGCTTCTTCGATGTTAGACGAGTTGCTGCACTACAGGCTTCAGAGGGAGAATCTATGACCCAACAATGCTTGGTCCTTTGGTTTGAGGCGGGTTGCTTCACTACTCAACGGAGCAGCAGATGTCGGAGGCGGAGGGTCGAACGTTACGACTTTTTGCGGCCGTCCGCGACCTCGTTTCTTCGCCGGCGTCTGAATTATTGGGAAACACCTTGCTACGCTTTCGACCACAGGATTTCGCGACAAAGCGTCCGCATTCTTGTTAATTTTACCCGGGTTGTTTTGATCTTATGGGTGAAATCTTTCAACATTTCTCGCCAGCGCATTAATCTAGAAGAAGAGTCCTTCACGGAGTACAGCCGGACAAGCGCCTGACGTTCGGTTACTATTATGAATTTTTGTCCTTAAAGAAAATGTCTGAAGTGTTTAACGGAGGTTACTATGGACAGACATTCCTTCTCGGTCGTGTTGTAATTAATCTCCGCGGGAATCACTGTCCGCGAAACATAAGTGACCTGTAGATCTTCACCCAACTTTCCCTGACTTATGATGCGTCTGTCGTGAGAATGAATGGCTTTTGTAA
>JAUMHM010000083.1:53823981-53835973 GCA_032362435.1 Melikaiella ostensackeni
AATATAAACATTTGAGTAAAATTTTCTTCATTAATGTTGAAGTAGACCTATAAAGGAGTATCTTTTCTCTCTTGAAAGTTTTCGAACAAATGACTTGCTGTAAACAAAAACAGCCACCACTTTCCTCTCCAGATAATCAATTGCCATTGCACAGGTGCATTTCCAACGTCATCTCCTACATGCATACGAATTTTCATGCTTGTACTAGTCACGTTACTTAGCTCTAAAATTGACACCTTTGCCGGCTCGCCACCGCTCACCTGCTCCTGTCAGCTCTGGCAGTTTAGCATATTCAGGTTCGACATCATATGTAAGTCGAACTTTTCAGGTAAAAATTGGCCTTGTATCTATCACGTTGCCATTTATGTTGTGGGCTTACGGTCTAAAACGTATGTTTTGATTGCCTGATTCGCAATCTTTTTTATGTTCACTAATTCGAGTCCTGACCGTGATGTCTTTTTATAACTAATAGTTCAAGATAACTAATTGAATTATTGATTTCTTTTTCAAGAGTAAATTTAATGGAATCTTCAGTATTATTAAAGGTATTTAAGAATTCATCAATTTTATCAGTAGGAGCAATAGCAAAAATATCATCTACATAGCGTTTGTAAAGAATAGGTGTGAAACTTGAATTATTATGAGCTCTATTTCAATGTCTTCTGTAACTAAGTTTGAAACAATAGGAGATAAAGGAGAGCCCATAGGGCAACCTGAATTTTTTTTATAAAATATATTATTGAAAGAGAAAACTGTGTAATTAAAAACTGTTCTAGTTGCAGTTAAGAATTCATATTTTGTCATTTTAGTTAAATTCTTATTTAGATTTAATTTTACTTCTATACAATCCATAGCAAGGTCTATTGGAATACTATCAAATATTGATACTACATCAACTGAAACAATAGAATGTGTATTTGGAACTTTAATATTTTTTAGTTTATTATTAAGGTCCCAACTATTCTTAACAAACGCACTCGTTTGTCCAGAAACTGGTTTTAAAATATTTAAGATGTATTTGCTAAATTATAAGTAGAAGAACCGACTGTAGAAACAATCAATCTCCATTTTAAATTTGGTTTATGAACTTTTGAGAAAGTATGACATTTGTTCATTAATAAGTCTTTTCTTTTCCCATCTTATAGCTATATCATTAAATTTATTTTCAACGATTGGAACAAGGCTAGTTTTAATATTTTTATAAAGAGTATCATTTTTTAAAAGCTTTTTATCTGTTACGTTCATTTATGTTCTTTTTGAAAAGTTTCAATAGGTGCTTCAAACTTACTGACATTATTGAATTTATTTAAGAAGCTATGATTTGAAATTAATTGAGCAGTGGCTTTTCTAATATTTAATTTTAGTTCCTTACTTTCTATATTTTTAATACAATTTTTAATATTAGCAATCATACTGTTTATAGAGATTTAATTAACTGTAAAAGGAATGCCATGTTTATTCCTTAACGCTGAGGTTTCAGCAATCTCATCTGGGCTTTGGTTTGCTTTTTATATTTTGAGTTATTCAGACTAAATTTTTGTGAATTAAAAACGTCAAAATCGAATTATCTTTAATAATGTTAGATAAACGATATTTTAAGTAATTGGAGTGATGTCCTAATTCTTGAATATTTATAACTATATTCTTAATTTCGAAATTTTGGAATCAATTTATAATTCAAATTATGTAAACTATATTTGCTTGTTTGATCCTGAATGTGTGCTGGAATTATGGCATCTTTCCTACATCTAATTGAGAAAGTGCGTTGTTCCTTGAGATGAACTAAAGTTCTAATGGTATTTATCCAATCTCCAATTTGCTTCCTCGTGGTGTCACCATATTTTCTCAGGATGAAGGGTAGGTAGATAACCCATAGTTTCGCAGAACGTTACTGACCTTTAATATTTCACCTCAGTCAATTTGGAGCCTCCAAATCGAACTATAAACTTTCTTCGGGCGTTTTAATAAATAACGAATGTTGTGTCAATTTAAAACATTTCTTTGGTCATAAGGTTATGGAACAATAAGACAGATTTGGGATTCAAGTCATGTTTTTTACCTTGAAGAAGACCCACAGTGGGGTCGAAACGTACTTCGTGTATTGATTGACAATTAAACGATTCCAAGCATTCTGAATCTGTGTTATTCTTCTATGACCGTATGGTCAAAGAAATGTTTCAAATTAAAATAACATTCGTTATCAAAAAATTTTGTAAAGAAAATTTTACTAAATTTTATTGTTAGAAAAAATACAATTATAGATGACTTCATTCATATTGAAATATTTGTCGTCTAAAATCCTTCGAAAAACAAAATCTTTCACCGGGAAACGATTCTATGACATCAGCATGTACAGTCTGCCCGATTTGAAGTGAATTCGCCCATGAGGAAAAAAAGCATTCAAAAGTCTAAGGAAACAAAACGAGAAGGCGAAAGGTTTTTTAAATTTTTTTTTGTGTGCTTTATGATGAGTATATTAAAGTCATTAAGTTTTCAGTATAACAATTTTGAATAGAAATATAAAATTTAAATATTTGAGATAATATGTTTAAATGGTTTAAGAAGTCCGTTCTTGTCATAAGGTGTTTAACAGATTTTTCAAAGCTAGATAACAAAAATAGTTTTAAACAAACACAGTAATGACTATTTAATATGTTCAGAACTTTCTAAAAAATAAGCGTTGATAGAGATCCCTTCCTTGCAATTCACGAGATACCCATATAATATCAAACGTTTTTAATAATAAAATGTCAGTTGTTATAAAAATATTGTTTTTATTGATGTATTTTTACTCTCCTGACACCTTAATATAAATCCTGTTTTTTACCCAAAATTGAACTACTGAACCGACATGAGCCCTGGTACTTTTATTTTGTATGATTTTACTTTTTCTTATATTTTTTCGAAACTATTTTGTAACTACTAATTTTTAATAAACATTTATTAGTAATGATAAAACTTGTGTTAATTTAATACGTTCAAGTATCGAAAATTGACTTAAGTTGTTTCGCTTGCATGCGTATGTATGTTTGTTTGTACGTATGTGTTGTTGTGGCGTAGGCGGAAACGCATGGACGGCTAGCAGTTCAGATTTTGACCAATACCTGATCATTGACTTGGGTCAGACCACGAATATCACATCCATCGCGACCCAGGGTCGAGCTCACCAGAACGAGTATGTTATGGAATACGGTATCAGTTATGGCACTAATGGTCGTGACTATGTGTCGTATAAGGACCCGGATGGCAACGTAAAGGTAAGTCAGGTCTATTAAGACCTTCGCTATCTTGCACGAGCGTTTAAATTGCGCAAAGTGGAGCTCCGAAACTGCCATTGTTTGACTGAAATTAAATAATAAACTGACCAATTTTTCAATACTTATCCCCTAAGTAAGATCATCATAAGTGTCATGTGTAGTTTGTAGTTGCTTTTTTGAGTAGCACCAAGGGGTTTTAAAGACGGTGAGTGCACGTGTTTCTTTTCACCTATAACTATGAATTGTAAGTTATTTGTAACTCATAAATAAGTTACATATGTGTAACAATATACATATTAAATAGCTACTTAAGGAAAATTTTAATATTTATGATCGTTCTTCAGAAAAGGGCCTAATTTTCAAGATATCTAGTACTCAAAAAAATTCATTTAAATGCGAGAATTGACTTTCTTAAGTAGCTAAACATCAACTCATGTCTTAATGGAATAAGGTACTCATACTCATCCACTGCTTTCGATCTTTATGATCTCTTTCTGCTTCGCTTTAACCTTTCTTAACTCTAACATCGAACATGGGCCTGGGCTTTGCAGGGGATTCTGCCTGGTCACCAGAAGTTAGCAGTTACGATCAACACATCACGATGGATCTCGGAGGTCGATACGAAATTCACAGCATGGCAACTCGAGGTCGTGCGCATACTAACGAATATGTGACAGAATACATTGTCCAGTATTCTGACGATGGTCAGGCTTGGATAAGTTATGAGAGCCAAGACGGTGTAGATGAGGTATTAAACTGTCAAAAATTTAATTTACAATATCTTGAATTGGTGTTGATCCTTCAGTTTGATGATTATAGTGTCGGTCATTACTGATTATTAGTTTTACTATTTTTTTTACGAAGACTGAAGGCAATAATTTATTTTAAAGTATTTAAAAGAGAAATTCAAGCGTCAATTAATATTTACGGAAGTACTGCCTGTACACCTTCATTGTAACTAATGAAAGACATATCGAAGTGAACTTTAGAAAAACTAGTTTAAGTCCAAATTCATTATTTAGCAATAGTTATTTAATTTTTCATTGCTTTCGTTATAAGCAAAAGCTGCAATTCTTATTGTGCCTATTTACAGCACAGCAATTTTTGCTATGCTAGCAGAAACTGATACATTTCAAAAACTGCACTATCGCCACTTACAATTAATGTATGGAGACCCATTTTTAGCATTAAAATTTGTTAATTTCGGATAGTTAATTTCGTTAGTTGGGTGTTTGAAATTTTTTTCTTAACTAGATTAAAATCTACCTAAATTCTGAATAAAATTAGCCCAGAATGAAATTGTGTCAATTTCACTGTCCGACATTTTAATAATTTTTTTGTCCGTAAAATAATTTTAGGTGATTCCTATAAGATTTTTAACCTAGACTAGGAATTCGTTGACAAAAATGCTCTATCACATTGAGTTT
Source organism: Melikaiella ostensackeni (assembly GCA_032362435.1). Lineage (NCBI taxonomy): Eukaryota > Metazoa > Arthropoda > Insecta > Hymenoptera > Cynipidae > Melikaiella > Melikaiella ostensackeni. The sequence goes on from JAUMHM010000083.1 coordinate 53,828,666, forward strand.
TTGAGTGAATCGGGGTCAAAAATTAAAAAATACGCGTTTCTAACACTTTTTGGAAACCCGTAAAAAAATATTGAGACGTACTAGAATCTTGAACGAGGGCTCAAATGAAAGCTTAAGTCTTTTGCTTTGAAGGTCCTAACGAAAAACTAAAGGGCATTACCATGGAGCCGTTGGAAATCTTTTTTTTTGTCGCGCGTTGTAGCTCGTGCTTTCTACTCGAAGCTAAAATGTAAATAAAATCTGAAATAATAAACATTTGTTAATCCTCTTGGAATCATTTTAACGGTAAATTTCTATAGAATCATCGTAACTTATCAGAATTATTATACTTTATTTCGTGCAAAAAGTTGAATTTGAAATTCGAAAAATTGGAAGCCATTTCATTTATAGGAAAATAATAATAAAAGTCAAATGATTGTAAATCTTGAAGCATTTTATTGTTTCTCAGCAGAAAAACAAAATCAAAATTTTTCCATATTTTTTGTTCCAACTTCAGCTAACTAACCTCTTGCACCGTGCAAAGAAAAATCTGTACAATTATGCTGATAAGTTACTGCGATTCTACAGAAATTCACTTTTAAAATGAGTACAAGAATATTGACTTATGTTTATTATTTTAGACGTTATTTAAAATATAAGTAAACATTACAATTTGAACTATTTTTCAATACCTTCTTAAAATATTTACAAAATGACTTTATCCAGGACTTATTTTATTCAGAATTTAGTTAGTTTTCGACCTAGTTAAGTGAATACTGGATTACGTGTCAAGGGGAGGAACGCAGCGATTTCCGACAAGTGTGTAGTTTGTCACACGAGCGAAACGAGGACGGCATTCACAGGAGTCAAGAAATTGCAGTCTCCTCTTGGCACGTACTGTATTTTTCACAACAACCCTGTTGAAAGCTCGACTTTCGTTTCTAATACAGATGACAGTAAATGTTAATAACTTTTATAACAGTTCTGCTGGACGCATGCTTAATAGCTCCGACTGCTGAACGTCATCGCCCATTGGACGGTCTAACGAAAGAAGAACTCAAATTCGTATTCTTGCCCAGGGCAAAAAAGCGATGACGTAGCGGGAGGAAAGTAGAGACCTAAAATTGGCCACTTTCGACTTGCTCTACAGGCCTCGTCAAACTTTCAGACCGGACGTTGTGAAAAAAATTTTAACTCGGAATTCCTAAAATTAAAAATCCAAAATTAACCAATTTTAAATGTTGAAAAATGGCTGTCCACATAAGTGACGGGAGTGTACTACGATGAGTTCACATCGCTTTTATTCCACCAGAGATTCTGTACAACTCTATCTGGTTCGTTTATATTAAAAATAAAATGATTTGAGGCAAGGCCTTAGCCGGACAAGCGCGGTAAAAATGACCCCAAAGGAAATAAAACCTGTGTTTATCCCACTTGTTTCTCCCACAGAATAAAAAGTTTTCTCCTCAAGTTTCATCCTTAAAAATATGTTTAAAAGAACATTATGACTTGCACGGTGCAAAATTCAAAACTTTGTAAATCAAAAAAATTTCTAATAGCGCTTTTTTCTGTCATATTTAAAGTACCATTTTCGGAAAAAATGTAAAGTCCGTTTTTAACGCTTCTTTAACGTCCCGATGGATTAGTATGTGTCATAGTGAAAAAGGATTGAAAACCGATATTTCATAGATTTTAAAGCAATTTTTCAAAGGCTAATAATTTGAAATGTTAACTTTGAATCTTTCTGAATTTATATCGCATCCGGATTTGCTTAATATGAAATCAGCCTGTAGGCCGAGGCCGACTCAAAGATCAATTAAATTCAGGGCTAATTTATTTTATTGGGAAGAAATATGTAAAACAACTAGTATTCTTCATTTCAAAGGATTGGTGGTCCTGAAAAGGATCGATTGTTTATTCGATTTTTCGTTGGTGGCGAAAGGTAAAACTATCGGGGCAGGTTCAGTGGCGCAACCCCGCGATCTGATGGTAATGACGTATGTGGTAGTGACATACTTTTAGACAGTCACCTGTATTTGAGTATGACCGGCCGACGCCTGCATTTTACGATAATTACTCTTTGACGTTATTTTGTGGATCGTGCCGTATGCGGTAGCTAGTATGGACGTAACAGCAGCAGGGGGGGGGGGGGGGGGTGGTTGGTGGAATATGAATACAAACGAGTAATTGCGGGTGTAGGGCGACACTCTGGACGTGAGGAGGGTATCCAGGTTAACAGGGGGTGGTACGCTTCGATGTCGATGTTCAGGAGGGCCGACAAGTCTGGTAACAGGGTGTGACCGATTGCACGTTCTGAAAACTCGCCGACCGGAAGCAGAATCGACATGTCGACGAACCATTATTTGTTTATGAATACCGAAAGACGTATTATACATTGGCAATGAATTAGAATTACTAACTTGGCACAAAAGTGTGGGAATATGGCCATAGTTCTACTTTACGGTACGCTCAGATGACTTTATACAGAATGAATCCACTTTCGAAGATAATAACTAGTGACCTATTAAGGTCACTAGTACCACGGCGATTGATTCAGGAAAAAAATATGTTGAAGTAGACAGTTCAAGTATGTTTTGCAAAATAAAATTGCAGGTGACACTAACACGCAAGACTTTTTGAGATAATTTAAAAGAAAAATTTCATTATACCAGTCTCATTGATGTTCATAGCATATATTTTTTTAATCAAAATCGATTGAACTGTTTACGAGAAAAACCACTTTTTTTCGCTTCCCCCTTATAGCTCCTACAAAAATGCGATATGAAGGTTATCATTTGAGGGAATTTTATTTCGCATGGATACGAACTTATGACATCAATTTGGACTTCATACATGCAGGAGAACTTTCATCATGCTTACCCGACTACGTTCTTTTTTCTTACCAGTCTTTATGACTTTTTATCATTTTCCAAAATTACAGACTGATACAATTGATACATTCATTGTTTCAATAATAAGTTAGGGGAATATGAAATTTTTATTATCTACCTGGATATAAATTTAGATTGACCTAACTCATTTTTAAAATAATGAATATATCAATCTGTAATTTCGGGAAATGATAAAAGGCATAAAGTGGCATGTGTCTCTGGCAATGAACATTTTTATTTTCAAAAATGAGGCCACTTTGATGAGATTCCGTTTTTTTAATAGGGTGCTAGAACTCTAATGCCGATTATATGATAACAGAGAATACTACATGTCCTCAATCAACACCTGATGCGAATAAACAGACGCCAGATTCGAATTAGCGTACAAAAAATATATCGAAAATGATGTGTTCCATTCAACGACTACACGGGTCACTTTTTGTCAAACCGTGAAACTAAAGTATTTTTGCGATTCTTATGTTGAAATGGTTTTTGAAAAAATCAGGTTGAAATGAATTCTTGGGATGAAAATATATTTTAAAAGATTGAAAATGTAAATTTTAAATTAATTACCCTTTGAAAAATTGTTTTAAAAACTATAAAATATCGAATTAAAAATTTTTTCACTATGACAAAAAAAACTTATTTTATTTGAAATTTTTTTCAATTGCGCCAAAATAAGTCATAAGGTAAACAGGGATGTTGCCGACACCTTCCTAATAAATGACATCCTATGACATGAAAATGCGTTTATTAAAATTATGGGGTTTCAAAATAGATACTTGTACTTAGGTAAATATTCTATTCTTCAACACATGCATAAAAAATGCGGAATTTCGAGCGTGTGAAGCGAGCCAGACGTTGCCGTTTTCCGATAGGGGAGAAAAACTCAGAGGGAAAAAATCGTAGAGCGCTGCCCTCTAGCGGAAAATCTTGTCAGTCATCATGGCGAATGACGATATCAATAGATACTGTTGGGAAACGGAATTAATCTGCCGTTTGACATGAAGTCATCTCCGTTACAAGATAAGAAACACAGAAATTAATATTCTTTTTGACCGACAGTAGTAGCTGGGTGGTGATTCTCGAATCGCCGAGATCACGAACGTTAAGCACGGACGGGTGCGGTTAGCGCTCGGATGGGTTTGGATGGTTCGTGACTCTCGCTTAGCCGTGTTTCTGCTGCCTTTAACTAATGTCGAGCAGAAAGTTTGACGCCGAGGGTGGATGTGGGACTCGATGATATCGAATGCCTACAACCAAACTCGTCTGTCGGTAACCGACTGCGCTCGGGAGTTTTGGTTTTCTGTAGTTTTCCACGCCTCTGGCCAAATTTTCGGGCGAATGCAAGCGCTTCTAATAAAAAATCCGGCTGCAGATGGTAGGGGATGTAGAGACTCCACAGGACAGAGTACGTGAAGCGTTACCTGAAGGCTTATTGAGAGTGGAGTATTCGGGGTAATTGGGGAAAGTGGGGTTTGGTCGAAGGATTAATGTATGTCGATCTCCTCTGGGACAGAGGGATTTAGATATGTAAAAATCTACAAAGGTATACATGGAAAGAATAAATAGAAAACTAAAGTATGCTGGCCTCGGCTATCGAAAAAATCGTAATATTTGGATATTTTATCTTAATTGAAATCAAACATGACTACCAGGACTACCTGCCTGTGATATGTTACAATAAAACTGATGTAAATAAGAAATTACGTGAAATTATTGAACCAAAATTATGGGCGACATAGTTCGATATTGAATTTAGATATTCCAATCAAAACCAATCTAATATTGTTTGTAGCTTTTGCAAATATTTGATAATAAAGTTAGACCGTATTTCAAAAAATGCACTTGTTTTGTAGAGACGAAATACTCAGACCAGATTTTCTTTTAAGCTGATGAGAGATACGAGTCCATAATTTTAAAATTACGCATTGGGACAATTCTGAAATATAAAAATGTGGATTTAGCATCACAGCGCCACACGAGTGGCCGGGGCTACCCGATTCCCCTCATCTATACTAATATTATAAATATTGTAATAAAGGCAAACCAGACAGAGTTGCAGAGAATATATCGAAGAAAAAATTATCGTTAGGAGTGGATAAAAACTTGCCCTTTTTGCATAAAACAATCCATATAATTTTTGTCAAATAAATAATTTGAACCCGAACTATTTTCTTAGCACGCTTACATGGAGTACATCCTTATAAACGTTTTTTTAAATAACTTATTTTATTTTTAAAAGAATTTCATTTAAGAACTTTCATGAGCATCAGAAATCGGTTCACCAATTTTAGTAATTTTAATTTTCCAGCTATTCGAGGCTTCAGCTAAATAATATCTCTAAACTCTACTGTTTGAAATTTTGGGAAGGGTCATGTAGGGCCGTAAGAGCACCAGCGGTTGGCAGCCCCTTCTAATTTGATTTAAATCATAGAAAAATGAAAATATTTAACGTGCTCTGTTCAAATTACTTTAATGTGAGCGAAATTTGAAAACTAGTTGCAATTTTCTGTTATTTAAAGCAAATTAGAGGGGGTGTCCACCACCGGTGCTCTTACCCCATCAATCTTTTTTTTTCAAGTATTAATTAATGTTTTTGAAATCGGTGATCAGTTTAGGAATCCAAATGATCAAGTTTTAAATGTTGAACATTTTTATACAAAATTTAATTACATTGCTATTATTTGAGCTTCTATTATTTCTCACTCCGATTATCATATAGATTGTACTGTATGGTTTCTACTACTAACCTTCTAATTGAACTAACTTACTATTTGCTTTGTATGACTATGCACCACTATCTGCGATCCAGTTTGCAGTGCACATTAAATCAGTCGACTGTATTACACGTTTCATTGCAATTAGGTAGTGTGAATGCGCACCTTCTATAATATTTTAAGAACATTAGTTAATATTAGGGACACATTAATCATACACAGATTATGAATAAAGTAAAAAATGTATTTAAACTAAAATTGGACATATATTTTTATATCTCTTGAGCAGCATGTAAAAAATCGGTAAATTTTCGACATGTGCCCTTAAGGAAGAGTTTCGTAGGCTACACATTTACGTTTAATACAGAGGTCGACGGCCTTGTACCAAAATTTACCTGCAAATTTACATTCGCGTAGCCCGTTCTATATAGAGATCCTGAAGGGTGAGTTGAGACAATATCTACCGATTCAGCATTCCGATTATGTATGAACACTTTGTCTCAACTCTCCCCTAAAGATCTCTAGTTCTACACTACTGTGGTCCAAAAAGGTTTTATTTTATTTTCTTCCAAAATGGCACCCTTACAAATTGATTCTTTTAGTGCAAGAGGATCCCTAATTTCCCTAATTCGTCTAAACAAATGATTTTTTTTTAAGAACGGAAAAAAATCTTTCTCAGCCCGGATTGCAACCGGGAACGCCAATATACATGAGTGGAGCGTTAACCTGTTAACGCTATGGAGGCCTCAGCAGATCTGTTTTTGTTTATCGGACGTGCAAATATGGAAATAAAATCTTACAAAAATTATCAGCTGCTAATGGGTTATTCTAATTTAGCATGCGTACAATGTATTTCTTTTAATGAAAGACATTCAGATTTTTGTAGAAAAAAAATTAAGGAATCCCTCCAAGTCCGTTTTTTGCGAATAAAATTCTTATTTTACTTAAATAACCGCTCTTAATGGATTACTTTATTTTTTCATGTACGCAATGTATTCTTTCAGTGAAAAACAGTACTTGGATTTTTATTAGGAATTTAAAATATATATTTAGGGGTCCTTCAAGTCCGTTTTCATGAATAAACTTTGTGTTGCATTTAAATAACCACTGTTACTGGATTCTATTACTTTGACATACCTGAAATGAATTTTTTTTAGTTAATATACATTACTCAGATATTAGCACATTTCAAATATAATATTTAGGGATGCTTACTCGTAATGGCATTTTTTTGTGGCGAAACTGAATGTAGGGGTTAGAAATCACGAACTAAGAATTACAGTGTTCTATCTCCCTTTTGGTTAACTTCACAGGAGAGCCAAACGAAAATTTACATTTTCGTTTATCTCTTTAATAATGATAAATCTTTTTGTATTTATTAATTTTTAAATATTTCAAAATAATTCTTTAAAAAATTTAAACAAAACAATCGCGCATTATTTTAACCTTTTTTAAATTTCTTGAAGTGGAGTTCCACTGCATCGAAACGAAATTTTACTCTTTCTTCCAGTCAGATCTAATCCAATCCAATTTGAGTGAACCGCCACCTTTCGTTAGAGTGTAAAGTCAATCTTTGATTTAGAGTGATGACTCTAATAGAGTGCAGCCGCCGCGCCGCTCCAATTTGGAATGAAATAAGGTCAATCTAACCTTTTGAGTGGAAAATCTGACTCGATTAGAGTGAATATTGTATGGAAAATCAGAAAAATGTCTATATA
>JAUMHM010000083.1:53842356-53854474 GCA_032362435.1 Melikaiella ostensackeni
CGCGACTGCTTATTAACTTTTGTAACCGTATTCAGCATATATATATATATATATATATATATATATATATATTTTTTTCATATGCATAAGTTAGCGCAACGATAGGTAGTTAGACACACTGTAAAAATTATAAATGATTGTTATGATGTATTTTGTTTAATATTACAAATAATAATTTTAGATGTATATCGAGGAGGGTAAACTGAAAGTAGATATTCAGACTAAAGATTACCCAAAAGCAATTTTGGACAATTTTGACGAAACCTTCAACGATGGTAAATGGCATCAAGTAGTACTGACCGTTGCTAAGAACTCATTGATTTTAACAGTCGACGGTCGGCCAATGAAGACCTCACGTCTTTTAGAGATGGTAACAGGTAGCCATTATTATATCGGTGGTATGAAAGTAGGAGAAATTGGCGGAATGACTAACTATCTTGGATTCGTTGGGTGCATGAGAGTGATAAGTGTTGATGGAAATTACAAATTACCAACTGATTGGAAGGAAGATGAATATTCAGATAAGAATGATATAGTCATCGATGCTTGTCAAATGGTGGATCGATGTAATCCAAATCCTTGCAAGCATTCTGGAATCTGTCGTCAGAATTCTAACGAATTCTTTTGTGATTGTGCTAACACTGGCTATGCTGGCGCTGTATGTCATACCTGTAGGTAGAAAGCACTATTTGTATAATTCGATAATATTAGGCAATAATTTTGAACTCAATTAATAGCCACTAAATTTACAGCACTAAATCCTCTTTCTTGCGAAGCGTATAAAAATATCAATTCCGTAAATCAAAGAGCCGAAGTTAAAATTGATGTTGATGGGAGTGGACCTCTTCGACCCTTTCCTGTAACTTGTGAATTTTATGCTGATGGGCGTGTGTTAACTGTTTTGCACCACGGTAACGAGCTCCCTACGCCGGTAGATGCATTTGAAGAACCTGGTAGTTTTCTACAAGATGTAAACTATGACGCAGATCTCGATCAGATTGAAGCTTTGCTAAACCGTTCAACGACCTGTAGACAAAGAATTAATTACGCTTGCAAACACTCCCGTCTTTTTAATACACCTGGTAAGTAACCACTCACGACTGTGAAAAATATTTTAAAAGAACGCGTCGGTATGAATGAATTTTCGATTTGGCAATAGTAATGGTAACTATTTATTACCAGCTACTTCCGATACACGTGGGGCAAAGAAGTGTCTCTGGAAAATTCAATTGTCAGACCATAATTTTCTTGAGATTCGCAAGTTTTTTTTGTATCTAAATTAAAGTGTATTAAATTCCGCATCGTTACACGGAGCACGTTTTTAAAAAAAAAATTCCTTAATTTTTTTTACTGCAAAATGCTTTATTTAAAATTTTTTCCCGCTACAGTGATAACTACAAAACGTCAAAAAATTAACTTGACTAAACTTTTTAGGATGTACATTGAGATCTTGTTTGTTTCACGTCCAAATATTCAAAATTGTTGAGGCGAGAGTGACGATTTCGTTTGGACTTATTACGATTTATTTAAGCAAACATTTTTTAATCTTGCCAACGTTTAGGTACCAGCGCTGGTACCCTCATCAGGGTAACAAGATCAACCTCATCAGGGTTACAAGATTACTGCATGCTATAATAATACATAAAAAAGCAAATAATAATGTAACCCTTATGACGGTACCAGCGCTGGTACCAAAATATTGGACAGATTTATACAATTTCGCTTAAATAAATCTTACTAAGTCCAAACGAGTTCGTCATTCTCACTTACACGATATACATTAAATTTCTACTTTAAATGGTGAAATTTTGCATTGGTTATCAGTCAATACATAAATCTATTTCAATTTCGTCAATTTCTTTAAAATTTCTTTAAAATACAAGTGCGCCATTTAGGTTCTGCGCCACATTAAGTGCATCTCTGTTCACGATGCAGAATATAAAACACTTTCTTTTAAGGGTATTGATTAATCACACTTGGAATTTTTTGCTTTTGCATGTGTAGCCCTGGTCGCAGATATAATACGCGGGCATACTTTTAGAATAAAATGAAGAAAACTCACCCAACATGCCGGGGAAATGAATATTTTATGTTTGTTTGCAAATGCGTCTCAAGGACGGTTCTGCTATTTACCCTCCCCTTCTCGGCCTTCTCGACATCCGTCTGCTTTCGAAGCATTCATCTGTTTCATAAAATGAATATTTTCACTCAAAATATTCATTTCCCCGGCATAAGAGGGTATCACATTCCGTCATATCTACCCCATGACCTTGTACGACTCCGAATATTAGGTGAGTTTTCTTTATTGTTCGAAGCTTTCCATGAATATTTTGGAATATTTTGCAAACGTCTGGATTGATAGAGTTTTTTGAATATTCTAAAATGTTCTATATTATTCTGGAATGTTCTAGACTTTTACGGAATGTTTGGGAATATTTTGGACTTTCATACAATATTGTGAAATAATGATTTCGAATATTTTGCAACGTATATCTTGTACAATATTTTTGAACATTCTGAAATGTTCTAAAATGTTCCAGAAACGAAATAATCTAGATATTTCTGAACTTGTCTTAAATATTCTGGAATTTTTTTGATTTTTGTTTTTCTAAATATTCTAGAGAAATAAACAGCTCTAACGAATCTTCGCTTCCATTTCAGTGTCACAAAATGAGCCCTTCAGACCGAACTCGTGGTGGGTTAGCAGACGGAATCAGCAAATGGATTACTGGGGTGGTGCACTGCCCGGATCTCGCAAATGTGAATGTGGCGTATTCGGAAACTGTGCAGATTCTAGCAAGTGGTGTAACTGCGATGCAGGTTTTGAAGGTTGGCTTGAAGATGGCGGTGATATCACGGAAAAAGAGAATTTGCCCGTAAAGCAGTTACGCTTCGGTGACACAGGAACGGCGCTTGACGAAAGGGAAGGACGGTATACTCTTGGGCCCTTGATATGTGAGGGTGATGGTAAGTTACTACTTGAATTTGATTCAATTTGTTTATAAGCATTTCATTATTTCTTTACTGACTTATTTATACTTGCATTGTTTATAAGGGTCTGAATTGCTTTGGCTACCCAAGAAGGTAACCACAGGTGAGATATACCTTATTTTTCAAGAGTGATGAGAGTTGTAGAATTATCCCTGAGACTAATATACTCTAAAAAAGGACTAGTTTTTTCGTAGATTAATTTGTTAATACTTTTAAAAAATCAGATAGTATTTAAAGATATAATTCCCTTTTTTCACATCGTCTATATTTTTACTATTGTCTGGTTACTTTGCTATACTTACGGCACTGTAAAAAAACTCGTTGATATTTTACATAGCATTACGATGAAAATAATTTGGCCCATGTGATACGTAATAAATTTACGAGAGTCTGCTTGAATAGACGTGACTTTTGTGTAAAGAAAAGAAAGCTACTGAAAAAATTATACTGCACACCTAGCCCTCTCGTTTGTGATAAACTGTTGTGTGCTCCGACAACGCTTCCTTTTCCTCGCACTTTCCTGACCTCAATCTTTCAAGTTTTATTATTCGTGATTTCACGTATTCAGGTTCAAAGGTTCCATAAACAATACATACTAGTATTAAATTGGCACATACAGTTTATATAATTTGGAGACTGATCCCTTCCGATGTACTATTTTTCAAGTATTGGTAATTTTTTTGCACATTCAAGCATCACACTTTCAGTCATCATTTCATGGTATCGCGACTTTGGGGATTTTCGCGACTCGTCGTTCGCGCGGGACGCGTCTTCATCAGTGGAAATATCATACAGCATGTAATTTTGCGAACTACCACTTTTACATTTCGTCTATTTAGGCCACAAAAAGCATGTGAATGTGCTGTTATTTGCAAACTCACAGTCTCTTGTAAATTCAGTGCTCCACGTATATTTACGACGTATTACATGAGCCAAATATTTTACCGCAATACGCTGCAGTTTTACATGTCACTGTTAATTTAAGTTAAATTACAGCACACTTTCAATTAGTATTACAGTCGACTGTGATTTTCAGCACAACTTTTTTTATAGTGTGAGATTTTGTATAGATGAGTGAGTTGCCCAAATTAGTAATTCAATTTCCTATTTAGTTATGTTTTACATTTTAATGTTGGGCTACTATGCGTCAGAAATATCAGGATTTGCAAGCGGTCGTTTGGTTTTAATGAAACTTGGTGAAATTATAGTGCTTTATGAATAATGCGTTTTAAATTATTAAAAAATGTGCGATAAGTCATTGTTCGAGAGATATTTAGAAAGCCGTGATAAGCACAATTTAACGTGAGTTTGATTTTCTATAAAATTGCGTAATAATGCAGTTTATTTGAACGTTCCGAGCATGAGGAACTGAACACAACCTACTTTTTTATCATATCCCTGGCGAAACTTTCGGATAAAAATTCACAACGAATCATCCTGAAATCTGAATCTCAATCTATCCGGACAAACCCGAAGCAATTTTTCAATCTTTGTCAATTCTTTTTAATCCGTGCTTCAACTCTAAGTTCAATCGGAATGAATCCGAGGCTCACTTTTCAATCTTCAATCCGTATGTCAACGCTAAGGTCAATCCGAATAAATTTAAAGCTCACCTGCAAAAACTTTTTAATCCATGCGCATGCGCCCAATCGGAATGAATTCAAGGCTCATCCGAAAAGACTTGTTAATCCTTCTCAATTTCGTATTAATCCTTCTCAATTTCGTGCCTCCTCTTGAAGTTTAATATGAATGAATCCGACACCAATCCAAATAAGTTCGAATCACTCCGAACCCACTCATCATTCCTTTTCAATTCTTGCGTCTAATTCGAATGAATCCATGACTTATCGCGAGCGACTTTCACTCCTTTCGAATCCGCAAACCAATAGATAGTTTAGTCTGCATCAATCCGAAACAACTTTTCATTCTTTTTCAATCCGAGTGCCCAATACAAATAAATCCGAAAGCAATCCCAAACCCCTTTTCAACCGAAGAAATCCGAGAATCATTAAAACTGACTTTTTAATCCTTTTCAATCCATGCGTCAACATCAGCTTCAATCCGTGAGTTCAATCCGAATCAATCCAGACCCACTTTGGAAACCTTTTCAATTCGTGTGTTTTCAAGAGATGGGGTCTCCTGCCGATACAGGAGTAATCCTCTCCGAAACGGAGATCGGTTTCGAAGCTGCTGAGAACGTGGGCTGCAAGCTATATGTAACAGGAATTTTAAATAAGAAAGCAGGCGGGTAAGGCAAAACTAAGGTTTCTATTCAACGTTCGTTTTCAACGTCTACACTTTGCTGGCTCGGGTCGCAAGTAAAGTCTCGGTAGAAAAGGGGGGTGGGGATGAGTGGTCCCCAACCATCGATTCCTCTTGTGAGATCCAATGCACGCAAGTGGGCGGATCGGCTTCGATGCGACAGTCGCGCACCTACGATTGGTGATCCCCCGAAGAATGATCGGACTGGAAGAAGTTGTGCGTTACTCATTTAGGCATTGATATACAATCTGAGAGAAACTTGACATGACAGGAAGTTAAAGTGACCTTTTATGTATGTGGCAAAAAAGCCCGCTATCGGAAAAAAACACAAAATCGGAGAAACTATTTTAGGTAAGAAAAGTAAAGAAGAAGAGAGGAAAGGGGTTAGTGAGGTCGAAAATGAATGTTGCGGCCAAGTCAGAGGTGGCAGGTCAGTGCGGCGCTGAGACAGTCTCAGCGCTGCGCCGACCTTCGACCTCCGTTCAGGTGATTTATTTCATTAGAAAGTCTTTTGGCATCACGTGTTTGCGAAGAGAATCGTAAGCATATTTGACGCACCTCCCAAAATTGTACAGGCGTTAGTTATGATTGGTCGGATAAACATTTTGTAGATTAGGATTCATTTTCCTGGATATGCTGCTTCCAATTAAGACGTTTATGTAGTTTACCCCCTGAGTATTTTATGGAGTTTTTCCATTCTATTGGTTCATTAAACATTCTGAGTGGACCTATTTTGACTGACCTTCTGACTGAGAAGATAATTGATTCTGACTTTGCTATATTAATTTTTACTCCAGAGTTTAGCCCATGCCTCAGTGATTTCAAGAGCTTTGTTGAGTAGCTTTAAGATTTCTGGGACTGACAAGGAGGAAGAATATAGTGCTGTGTCGTCTGCATACAATCCAATTGAAACTTCGAGGACCTCAGGGATGTCATTTACGTAGATAATAAAGAATACCGGTCCTATATGCCAGGCACTGTCAAAAACTTTTTCTACGTCGAGGAAAACAGCTTCAGTATGCTTTTTTTCGACTGAAATTTAATGGCTTCGAGGAGCTTGAACATCGTGTGCTGCGTAGAGTGACCTTTTCTATAACCGTATTGTTGCGAACGCAATGATGCTGTTTTCCTCGAGGTGATAGTTTACGTTAGTGAGTATTATCTTTTCAAAAATTTTGCTCATCATATTAAGAAGACTAATGGACCTGTAGCTGGTTGGATGGTATGGATCCTTGCCTTTTTGTTGAAAAACTAAAATGTGAACTATTTTTCAAAAGTCAGGAAAGTAGCTTAGCTGAATACAAACTGCTTACAAGTGCTGTCTTATTTTTAGTACTTTTAATTTGTTTGGTTATTTTCGTGACATTGTTGGTACTTGGGATTTGAGATACTCGAAGACAATTCTCTCACACTCAGCAATGTGTTGCGGGTCAGATGGCTCGTCGTGTGGGGAGAAATTACTTTCATAATTGTTTATTACGAATATCGATAAGGTCTTCTATCTCAGGGCTGAGAGGTGGATCGTATTTGTTAATGGTAGTCTGAGAGACTAAAGCGTGAATCGCAGTTTTTATAAACGGACAGATTTTTGTCATTTATAAATTCAAATAATTGTTTTCTAATCTTATAGTTCTTCTGTTACTCCAAGCTAAATGTTTGGCGCTTAGGACACCTGCAGCAATTACCGCGGGTGCAAGTTTGAATATTTGTCTGTATTCATATTTTATAAATTCGCAAGAGGGATTCTGGTAGAGCGAGACAATGGCGTACGGATATCCATGTATTTTTATTTGTATGGTAGTAGCTTCAAGGGCTTTAGGTTCGGGTATCATCAGTTCATGGTGGTCATTATATTCTTGATTTTAAATCGCGGTACCTCTATTAGCGTTACTTCTGTATAATTTGTAGCCCTCGATTAGTAGTACAACGGCATCTTCACCTAGCGAAAATATATCTCTTCACACTGCCTAAACATCAAACATTAAAAATGTCCAATCAACCAAATCTAAAGGTATGTTAGTTACGGAACAGATGTTATTGAAAACATTTGATGGACGCTCGCGCAAAATACGTGCTTTGATCGATCTTGGATCACGAGCTACTTTTATTAAAAAATCTCTTGTTCAGTTTTTGCGTATTTCACGTCAAAAGGTTGATTATGCTGTTGAGGGAATGGGAGAAGTTCTAATGGGCATCACGAAAAGCACAGTTTCTTTTACAGTAGAGTCAGCTTATATGAAAGGACCCGTCATTCCTATTACTTTGTACGTATTCAAAACATTATCTGGGTACAAGCAAAGTAAAGCTAATAACTGGGATTCTTATGAACATTTGAAACATTTGGTACTTGTAGATAGGGATCTGTTTAATGTCGGCACACCCATTGAACTGGTAATCGGCGTTGATTATTATGCTGACATAATTATGGAAGGTTTAAGAAAAGGAGCACCAGCTACACCTATTGAAAAAAATAAGATTCTAGGTTGAATAATTCTAGGTCCTTTTTTCCTTCCAAGTGATGATATCATCTCGACTATGTTGCTTCACCATGAGCATGTAAGTCCACATTTAGATACGATGCTTCAGCGCTTTTGTGAATCCGAAGAAATACCGAATAAGACTCATTTAACTCCCGAGGAAAATAAGTATGAAGCACACTTTGCCTCCACTCACTCACGGACAGAGTCCCGTCAATATATTGTTCGATTACCATTCGAAAATGGTCTATCTGTAGACATAGGTGCTTCATTTTCTAAGGCCATATTTCTTTACAATAAACTTGAACGATGCTTAGCGTGTAACCCAGTTGTAGGCCAAGAATATACTGAATTTTCAACTGAATATGAGCAGTTAAAACATATGAAATTAGCGTCTGCTCATGATGCACCAGATTATACGTCAATTTCGTTCCCCATCATCTCGTTTCAAGGGAAGGTAGTACTACCACCCGCACTCTTGTAGTATTTGACGCTTCAAGCGAAACTTCTAATGGTACCTCCTTAAATGATCATTTAATGATTGCTCTTAAATTACAAAATGATTTACCATCAATTCTTATGCGATGGCGAGAACATCAATTTGTTTATACCGCTGATATTGAAAAGATGTTCCGCCAGATCTTGGTAAGCCCAATGGACAGTGATTTTAAACGCATTTTGTGGCGTCCTGACTTAGGAATGCAGGTACAATCGTATGGGTTACTAACAGTGACATATGGAACAACATGTGCTCCATATCTTTCACTTAGAGTCCTTAAGCAACTTTCTCAAGATGAAGGTAGTCGCTTTCCACTTGCTGCCCATATATTAAAAAATGATTTTTACGTAGATGATGCTTTGTTTGGAGCAGTCGACATTGAATCTGCTAGTGAGACCCGGCAGCAACTATCTGATTTCTTGGTGTCTGGTGGTATCCATCTACGTAAATGGGCCAGTAATTATAGCGAGTTACTGGAAGATATTCCATCAGGCAATCATGAGCTAGCATTTGATCAATCTAGTGGTGAACATGAAAATCTGAAAGTATTGGGTATTGTGTGGCATCCAACATCGGACTGTTTCAAATTTAAAATTCAACTTGCTGAGAAAATTATTCCGACCAAACTTGTTATAATAACCGCTAATATTTTGATGCAGGAATTATGGTCACGTAAAATCGATTAGGATGCAAAAATCCTTCCTGACTTTTTGGATTACTGGCTCCAATATTGTCCAGTAGTGTAACTGGAACTTGATGCAGCTGTCTTGTTGGCTAAAACGATTGTATATGTGCAAGAAGCCATGCAAATTTCTGGTGTCCCCTAGGGGTTGTTCACTCTCGAGTAAATTTTTGTGAAAGTGTAATAAATGATATATATTCTAAGTCTTTCATGTATTATTTGTCCTTAAATAAGCAAGTGAGTAAGTTACAAGTAAGTAGTAAGTTTTGGGCTTGAAAATACTGTGAATAAGATAAAACCAAAACTCGGCTTTATTTCACAGTATTTCACAGAGTATGTCAGCGCTAGCGCCTGAAATACTCGATTACTGCAGTCTACTCGGAGATACCTCATCCTACTCGCTTCTTATTCCTCCTTATTTTCACGAAATACAATGACTTGTGGTCTTACACAGTATTTTGCTCGCGTTGAGTTTCTCAATATCAATAAGTCGTTTCTGATTACTGTACAATGTTTATCCCTAATTTTCAAACAATATGTAATTATAAATAAAATTCACGTAATGAATAATTTTAGCAGAGATTTATTCTTCATTTTCTAATACAAAATTTTAGGAGAAACGAAAACCGAATTATTTTTTAATACATTGAAACTGGATTGTATTAAGTGGATTTTAAGGACGCAAAAAAAATATTTTTTCCAAAAATTAATACGTCAAAGTAATCATTTCGAAAATTAAACTAGCGTAATATCACTTGAAGAAAAAAAAATAAAATAGAATATTGCCTCAAGAATAGTTATCATTATTAGTTATCATTCGTTATATTTTCGTATAGAAATACTATTCAAAGAGACGCGTAAACCTTTCAATATAACACAACGTACTCTTGAACAACTTAAACATTCCAATCAACTTTAAGATCGTTGATGAATACGCACAAGTTACGATCCCTTCATTGCAAAAAAAAAATACCAGATGGAAGTGTAATACTTTCATTATTTCATGTTTCTTATAATTAATTTGTACTTATGGTAAAACAGAAAACTTGAATATAATACACGCTTAATCATTACAAAATATTTAACATTTTCGTACCACGTAAGGTAAATGTTCCTATTTGTCCTGAGAGAAAGAGTCTTATTTTTCCTTTGTGCAGCAACTCAACAGAATTGTCTCGAAAGTCCTACTGATTATGTAACTATCTTTTGAAATTTATATCTTCCTACTTTTGTAATATGTTTTTTATTCCCTTATAAACATCACTATGAAAACTTATACTTATGTCAGTCAATATTGGAGATGGTACAGTAAATCTGAATTGCTCAATAGGATGATACCCATGCTCGGTCATTGGGATCAAAGTTAATTTGCCGTTATCATCAACGTCGAACCAATGACAAAATACTCCAATGAATTTTGTATTCCCCATAACTTTGGCATAATTATTTGAGTATTCCCTTGTCTTCCAAGTGCGTCCATTCATGTACGAAATTCCCAGTACGAAACCTAGAATGCAGGCTTCGCTATCACATGATTGGAAGTAACACCACTCTCCAACTCTTATTTCTTTAGACACATGAACAGAATTAGGTACATGAGATTTCTGTAGCACCCGGTTTTTGTCTAATTCCGAATTACGAACTCGCTGCAATCTATTACCACACAGTTTAGATGGCTTCGAATTTAGCAACCAACATATAGAGGACTTTCTTACTACATGTTCGTTACCTCGTGGATCTTTAACAATCGTGAATGGACTGTCAATAGTAACGTATTTTTGAGTTGCTGAGTGCTTCGGTAATTCTAAATTCCCTGTTATATTACATACAATTTTCAAATCATCAAGAATTTCAGGATCGCATTCTTCGTCTTCGATCTGATCATTTGAATTATTCATTGCTGTTTCTGAGTTGTCTTCAGTTTCTAATTTGTCATTGTCATTAAGAAAATCCTTGAGGAAATTTTCACTGTCTGAATTAACGTGATCTATATTTTGGATTTGAATGTTATGTGCTTCTTCTATGTTGATATCCATACCTAACATAGAATCAATGTAATGTGCATCTTCTTTGGCGTGATGAAGAATATTTCTAATGCGAGAATGATCCAGAAACGTGCAATTTTCGTCCAGCAAGGCATTTGGAGTAAGCAATGTTTTGTCTTGAACGTCGTAAGATGAATTTAAATGTCGCGTGCGTGGAAACTAAATTGTCTCTCCTTTAGATTTAATATCGAAAACAGATATGTCGGCCTGTAGTTGTATTCTTTGAATTCGGTGAATTGACTCTAGAATACTGCAGTTTATTACAGTTGAAAAAGTTTTGCTTGTCGATTGCAAATTTCTTAAGAAACTCTCACATTGCTGACTACCTAGTTGCCATAGTAAAAATATGTTCTCGCATTTATCTCTCGTGCATTTGAAAACCATATACAACAGAGCGTGGGCAATTAATTCGATGCATAAATGCGTATTTGCTATGATACAATTATTTTTCACAGTGTAATGCTTATGAAATCCTAGTCAAGCATATTATTCTCAGAAGAACATCTGTGTGGAATTCCGGCAAATTTACATTATGACCGATTTGTGAAAAGTCTGGATTTGCAATGCCTATATTTGTTCTAAGTCGCATGGTCGCCGTCAGACGAAAATCCAACAACTTCTATTTTCTGTTCCTCGAGCCCCTTGATTATGAATTTTCATCGTTGCATTACGTGATCTGTCGTGAAGCTATTGTCTGTTCCAAAAAGACATCAACAGAAAGGAGGGGTATCTTGTTGTAATGGCTGAGCCATGACGGTGTACAATAATGAGGAAACTCTATTATTAGCGAAATGATCTTCGATTGATTTGGCTGAAGTAGCTAAAAATGAATGTGTTATCGGCATTCCGTTTTCATCAAAAGGTAGAACAAATCCAACTAGCTGATTCGTTTGAGGATCATATTGAATTTTGGTGGTAACACGCGTAGCGTCTTCACTCAGCCAAAATTTGAACGGTAAATTTCGAAACCTTAAGTATTCTTTTAATTCGATAAAACGACATTTCCCCTCTAATATTGACCTAACATAGGTACTTATTGTACGACTGATTGTACTTGGCGAAGGTAATGGTAAATTCGCTGCTAATGAGTCATATAGTATTCTCCTGCCAATGAAGAATAAATATGCTGCTATCAGTTTCAGTGCTTCTTCGTCCCTGAGTG
>JAUMHM010000083.1:53869243-53882577 GCA_032362435.1 Melikaiella ostensackeni
GTTCGCTGACATGTCCCAAATTGCGCTATCGAAAAAATAGAAATAAGGATCTAGATATAAGAGTTTATGTAAATAGTAAGGATGAGCTAGTATAAAATATGTATGCGGAAGTGTTGTAAGAAATGGAGCTCATGTTAACCCTTGGGGGACACATTATGAAAAAAAAAGTTAAAGTTCTTGCTTTAAATAAGGAAAAGTACATCTTCTATACAAAATATGCTCAGGGAACACAAACAAAATTTAGATTTATAGACTCATTCATATTCATGGCATTTTCCTTGAAAATGTAAGCATCGTATCTCATCGAGTATAAAATTGTGAGTGAAATGTTTTCTGGAATCGAGAGTGAATATTGAACTTCTTACAAGGAAAGGTGTTCTCGCTTATGAATACCTGGACTCAAGGGTGAGACTAAAAAAAAAGTTTTACAGTACCCTCAATGACTCATCAATCCCTGATGAGGGCTACCAAAATGCACAACAGGTATGGTATGCATTTAGTCTCAAAACTCTCGGTGAACAAGTGAACCTCTATATGGAGACTGATGTGTTGTCGTTGGCTGATGTATAGTATTTGAAAATTTCCGAGAACAGGTTCTCGTGACTTACGGAATCGATCCAGCACACTACTACACGACTCCTGGCTTGATATGGAACGGCAAGCTTAAATACATAGGGGTAAGACTGGAACTTCTCACTGACGTTGATATGCTATTGATGATTGAGAATGGCAAGTAGGGTGGAGTGAGTCAATGCTCTAACCGACATGCCATTGCCAACAACAAGTATATGATAGTTTCCAATGAGGGTAGGGAGATCATCTACATTGTATATATTGATGCAGTCAACCTATATGGTTGGACAATGGGACAACCTCTTCCTTATGGTGGTGCCGAGTGGGTTACTAATTCGGAAACTTTTGATTTTGATGTTCCAAATGCTTCAACCGTTGCTTATATAATAGAAGTTGATTTGTACTATCCACATGAGCTTCATGATAAGCATAATGATTTACCGTTCTGTCCTGAACACTCGAAACCACCGGGATCCAGACAGGAGAACCTTCTAGCTACTCTCTTACTGAAACAAAAGTATGTTCTCCATTACCAGGCTCTCAAAAATGCTCTAGTAGTCGGTCTCATTTTGGTTAAAATGCAAAGAGTACTTAAATTTAGTCAGTCAAAATGGCTCAAAAGTTACATAGATTTCAATATTCAAAAGAGAGCATGAGCTAAGAATGAATTTGAAAAGAACTTGTACGAATTAATGAATAATGCAATTCACGCTAAGACTAAATAGAACGTACGAAAGCATGTGAACATGAAACTCATGACAAAGTGGGAGGGTAGGTATGGAGTAGAAGCCCTCATAACTAAACCAAACTTCCAAAGCTGAGTCATTTTCAGTTAGAATCTCGTGGCTATGGAGTTAAGGAAGACGAAAGATTTCCCAATAGGTGCATTCATGTAAGGCTGACTGTGATGGATGTGTCTAAAATCCTAATCTATGATTTTCACTAAGGCTACATGCGTAAAAAATATCACAATAATTGCAAACTCTTGTACACTGACATAGAGACATAGAGACACATACGAAGGAAAGTGTCAAGACATTTATGACGACCTGAATGAGGATATGCAAAAAAATATTCAACAATTCGGAACATCAGATTACCCTCGAGACAATGTTTTCAGAATGCCGCAAGAAAAGAAGAAAGTTCTTGGCCACATGAATGACGAATGTTCTAGTAAAATTATTACGGAATTTGTCGGCTTGTGGAGCAAAATGTACAACACACGCATGAATGTTGAAGACTTTTTTAAAAAAGCCAAAGGGGTTAAAGCAGCAGTCGTGAAGAAGAGTATTATCTTCGACGATTACACTGAATACTCGCGAAATTCGAATATTTAATCTAGAACGCAATATTTAATGAGGTTAAGACTACACAACGTCGAAGAAATTGAACAACAAAATATCGCACTTAGTTCTTATGATGACAAGCGATACTCACTCCCAAATAGTATAGACACTCTCGCATGGGGGCATGACTACCACAGCGCAATGGATGTCGATGACGCTTTAAGTGATAGTGATGAAGAATTGTTAGATATTCTTGTAATACATTAGACTTGTGTTGTAAATAGACACTAAAAGGTTTCCTTACTATAAATAATTGGAAATACTTTTGAAGGTTATTCTTAATATAAAAAGATATATGTTTATGAATTGCTATTTTTATTTTCAAAAGCCTTGCATCTAGTCAGTACAAGCGTAGACTCAATATTATAAGTCTCTCAATTCAGTTGAACATTGATTTACAGTTTTGTTATCATTGGTTCAACATTGGTTTATCGTTGATTCAACATTGCACAGAGTTGATTTAACGTTGCATAAAATATGATTACATGTCTGATTCATCTACCCAGCTATTGTGTGCACTATCAAAGCCTACTCACTAATATTCTTCACAGAACTTAACTTAAAAAACTGACAAAACTGACTGAACTTCATAAACTTCACAAATATTTTGTTGCCACGTTTTTTGATTACATTCTCCAGAATGTACACGTCCGGATGCTACACGTCGAGAAGTTCTTGTTCATAGAATCCACCAGCGATGGGTTGTCCTTGATAGTCCTGGAGCTTGCATGTCACCGAATTCATGGGCATGACTCTATCTACAGTGAACATTTCTGTTGCCCAGTTGAGAGTGTATCCTTTTATCAATACATGCTTATGCTTGCTGACTTGAACTCTGTCACCAACTTTAAACTTTGACCTCCTCCTGGGTATATTTCATAATTTTCTGTAGCGTTCTATCAGCTCCTCTTCATCCCAGCAGTTACATCTTTTGACTTCATACCGATTGATCGATGTTCGGTATTATTATACTTGGAGACAAGATTAGATAATATGTCTGCCCACTTGTAGTTACCTCTGAAGCTAAATTATGGCCACATTTTATTCTTGAGCGTGCAATTAAATCATTCACAGACTGATGCCGTCATATTATTATGCGTTGAGTAGAGATTGGTGCCGTATTGCTGCATTAGACTTGAAAAATGTGAATTATACTATTCTTTGCCTTCATCGGCGTGTAAGTTTTTTGGTACGCGACCCTGCAACAGTATATATTGCATTGCTAAAGTAAAATCGGGTTTACTCTTACTTTTAACAGGAACAGCCTAGGCGTACTTGGGAAAAATATGTATAATGGTAAGTAAATACTTGTAGCCATTGTTCTCGTGGGCACAGGGTAGCATTTCAACCGAATCTGGCTGCCAAGTCTCGTCTATACCATGCATGTGCATGCGACGACGTGGATAATTCTTTCTATCAAGCTTATGCAGTTCTGTGACTACTGCCAATTTCTCGTTGTCCATTCTCGAGTGTTTAATTGAGCGCCCAACTGAGCAGTGAGTTCAGTGTTACGGACTGACAAATCTTGTTGGGTATCAATCTGCAGGTTTTTCAGTTTCTCATCGATTGATTCTCCGAGGAAACGTATCATAAAATTATTATCGTCAATCTCTTTTCGCATAGAGAATGCCACTTGATACTCTGTTCGTATCTGGTTTTATGTAATGCACTGTACAATTCCTAAATTGACTGCGTCGTATTGTTGTATAGCATTGCTAACGTTACAAAAGTCTCATACCGTATACATCGTAATGGCCGTTGGAGGTGATATTGAATCCAACACCAGGTGGCCCACGGCTCGTTGCAGCGGTTCGATCTTGGTGACGTCCAAGCACGTCAATACTTATCGTTATACTGACGATGTTGTTATGAGTACGCTTCTAATATATGATTACAGCTTTTCTTAGTTCCTCAATTATGGATACAATTTCATTGTTGTGACTCGGGTTTCCTGCTGCCTGCGAAGCCAGGATTAGACGAAGTCGATCAACTAGTTCATTAAAGTTGTCCCAGTAGACGTAGTCAGTCTTCATATTTTTTGCTTCTACCATATAATGTGGTAGAGAACCTCCACTAGTTGAGGATCGACTGCATCACACATTGAACAGTTTTACAATAAAGTTTTTGTATTTGATATTTTTTTCGATGCGGACAGGTTCAGTTGGGCTGTTGTTGGGGAATCGTTATCGTCTTCTTCTTAATCTTTTTTCCTTACAGCTTCATTCTGCTCATTTTCCTTCTTGATTAAAGGATTAGATATGCCAACCAGTTTCTGTAGTGGCATGACGATTGGCTAAACCTTTTCGCTCATTATCCTCTCAGTGGCTTTTTTACCCATTTTAAACATTCGATGCTTACGCTGAATCGCCTCACTATCTTTTGCGATTCGACGAAGCACCTCCTCTTCTTTGTGAAACTTTGACATGTTGATAAGTTAATGTCTCAATCTAAACTGACATCATTTCTACCACATAACTTGTATTTATGGAGAGATAAGACTGTCAAATCCTTTTCTGGATCAACCTTCGTTGAGATTACTATCCTTGTCAATGATAACAAATCCACACTTATCATTATTCCAACATGCTGAACATAAGCCTCGAAATTGAGAATAACTTATGTCAGTGTTCACAATATCATCATTATCGTCAGATGTTTAGACATTCGAGCATAAGTTTGACATGATGAAAAACTGTAAACATCATCGTGTCTACCCATACAAAAAAAGGCTCCAATGTTGTCCTGATTTTCACAGGTCACATTCAAATACAATTATAGAATTTGGTTGAGCTTCACTTGGTGGTATTACTTCTTTATGCTCACTGGAAGGAAAATACCCAACATCATCTACATTATTCAGCACCCGTTCCAATAAATTATACTTTGATTGTTTGAGGGACTTCGAATAGACGTAGGCATTGTCAAATTTTAATAGTTTGGGTGTAAGATTAGAGTAAGTAATGTATTTGTCTTGCCACAATTTGATGGTCCGCAAAACACTGCACACATGCTGTCTGGTAGTAGACTACAGTGACGTTTCACCCTCTTCTTCTCTGATTGGACAAGGGTGTCAGAGTTGACTACCGAAGTTTAATACGTTGTGTCTTGAACCGCATCTAGACTTCGACTGTTTTGAAAGCTATTCATACAGATCTTATATAGCTTTTATATCAGTCACATGCTATATATCAGTCACTAAAGAAATGAAAACTCAGTTCAAAGGAGAGGAAACTTAGTTTGAAGAAGAGAGAACCGACTTCAAAAAATAAACTAATATCGTTCAGAAGGGTTGTGGATGCAGCTGAAAAGCAATAAGTCGAATTAGTGATGCAAAAGTGGCCACAAAATCTGCAATCACAGGTGCGCAGGAAACTATCAAAAGCGTAGGTCATAAAAATCAAGATCGTAATCCACATATCCTGTCAATACCTTCGGTAGTCGGCGATGTTTTTCCACTGATTCAAATATCTGCTGGTCTCAGTGTACTTGGAGCTCTTACTGGCGGAGCAGCCGATGTATCTAAGGCCGTAAACGATGCTGGCGCAGCCAAACGAGAACTGGCAGAGGCTGCACGTCATAACAAGACAATGGAGGCTGTTGCTCTGGGAGAAATCATGCACCTGAAACCCTGCAGAAAAGGATTAGGTCTTCATACAAAACCTTACCGAAAAGGACAGGAACTTCGTCTGAGACCGGTGCCAAGAAACTTGTAGTGAAGCTACCTCACCATGCACTCACTGATGCCGACCTGTTCAAGTATGCTAGAGCTCTAAAGATTCCACATTTTTGTGGAGTGTTTATGCGCAATCAACTACCAGTGAACGAACCCAACCGATTTGGATCAGCTATTGTCAATTTTGATGATAGTTACGGCCATGGTACCCACTGGGTAAGTTACAGAAAGATCAGTAATGATTCCCTATACGTTGCCAGTTTCGGTAATCTTCATCCGCCATCAGATCTTGTAGATTACCTCGATGTTGGTAGCGTGATAAGATACAATCACGACAGATATCAGGACTATGATAGTGTTGAATGTGGCAAATTGTGTTTAAAATTTCCATGTGGACAGCTGTATATAAAAGATTGATACTGTTTATGTAAAAGAGTGTGATAAACTGATCAGAGTCAGTAAAGAGAAGAACACCATCATGGATGAATCATTTACTCTCACCTTAACAGGAAACTCTTCTGTGCCAGAAGCAGAGTATTTTCTACCAATGGAACTCCCTCCTCATCAGAACTACACACTTGTTCTCGTTGAACTGATCACATTTAATTCGATTTCTAACGTTGACACTGGGAAGAATAAAATCTATGTCAGTGATCGAGTACTCATCATACCTGCTGGCAGCTACGAGATTAAAGACATTAAAAGTCATGTCTGGAAGGCTCTAGCAATTGACGGCATTACAATAAACATCAAGCCAAATAATAACACTTCGCGCAGCGAGAAAAAGTGTGATCGTGAAGTGAACTTTCGACCAGGAATTTCTTTAGACGCTTGTTAGAAATTACGCCACGTGTTCTCGAAGCCAATAAGACTCATACTTTTGATCTACCTGTGACTATTCTCAAAGTGAACGCTCTACGAGTTAAGTGCAATATCACAATGGGAGCTTACAGCAAGGACCGCAAAGTGCACACGATTCATGAATTCTTTCCTGTTATACCACCAGGAAATACGATCGTTAAAGTGCCGCCACATGCCACTTAGCTTCCAATCGTCGTCAAGACAATACATCAAATTTCTCTCCGAATAGTTCATCAGGACGGAAACTTTATGAATTTCCGAGAAGAAGTTATAACAATATGACTACTCGTCAAATCTTTATAGTGGGAATCGAGTACAATCGCGAAGGAGTCTATATAAGAAAGCCAACATGCCAAACACAAGCTAGTTCCGAAGCAGCACACAAAATGCTAACATCTCAAAACGAGCTCTTTCCGACACGGCTTGGCCTCAAGGTCAAACCTATTGGAAAAGGAAATTAAATTGTCCATTCGAGATATTTGTCATCTCCTCCTATTGCAACAAAAATGGAAGAAATACTGAACATTGAAGCACCAGTGAGATTTGAAGGGTCCATAGCTCACTATGAGATTCATGCACATCAGCCTTTCGCATCGCTGTCCAGCATCAAGATTTATATATACTACCCAATAGAAGTTCACTGAACGTGTATGGAAGACTGATAAGGGCTGAGGGAGTCACAGCTGTTATTACTACAACACTAGTGAGCAATGCCATCTGCTATTTTTTGATGAACGCTATGAACTCATTGGTATTGAGATTCATCGTCGCAAAAATGTCGGTCTCACCGGCGTCATGAAGGCTACGTCTCTCTCACCCCTGGACAAAGTTTTTTTATGAAGAAAACAGGATGGAGCGAATAGTTGTGAACGCAAAACATGAACTTATCCTGGCTTGATCGTGCGGTGACTTGAATGCCATTATTCAAGGAAGAAAACAACCAGGAAACGAAGAGCAAGTGGAGATAACAATTCATAAAATGAAGTAGATGATACCATATGAATGAACTCAGATCAGTAAGAGATACAGTTGCTGAACTTTATTGAAAAAGATTTTCTGACCAATATGAGTTTTCTTTGCCTACCTCTTTGAACCTCCCTACTACTGAGACTCGATGCCCGCTAAATACAAATCGAACATTTAAGATTAATAAAAGTTAAAATTCATTGAAACCTATTCTCTTAGTTGAGCATTAGTTAGTAGGATCAAAGAGAACTATATAGTTTCTTTAAATAGTAATATAGTCCACACCATTAGTTACTTAAATTACTGACAGATGGCACTGCAGCATATTTAGTCAATTTACAATTCAGATCACAGTTGGACATTTATCAACGTCATTTGCTTTAAATCAAATTTCACGCGGTATTCTTTCTTCCAGCGTTGGATATTTACAGTCATCATTGGGTTGAACTCAAAATCCAAAATATTGCTCACTATCGTTCCTTGTAGCCGTGGGCTTCTACAAACGTTGTTGGTTTGTATTCAAATTTCGCGCGCTCTCGTTTCTTTAAGTGTTAGGTATTGAAAATCTATTACATTTAATTTTTTGGTAAGGTAGAATTTGTGTTTGTATAAGAATAAATTTCTCTATATTTTATTCTTGGTGAAATTTGATAGAATATTCGACGCATTAATATCTCAAATATGTATCGCCTAGGTGGAAATTTTGTACTCGGTTGATATTGCAGGAACCAACCTAGTTGACCAAGTCAAGATTGTATGTCAGTGTCATACCTCATCGAAGTTCATTTACTGACTGTCGGTAACTAACCAGTCACTATTTTACCGACATTTAGCTTAAACAGAACCGTGTCACAGAACCACTCTATCTATACTACTCACAGATATGTTCGAAAGGAAAAAAAATTTGAACCTATCCTATTTAACTTGCTCAACAATCAAGATGATGTAATTATATTCTTGAAGGTTAGGTCCTTCAAAAAACATGCAGATAAAATTATAAATGCCAAATAGTATAGGAGATGTGATATTCTCAAATTCGCAGGCTGCAGATAATATCAAGGAATGAAACGAGACCAGAACCGAATGAAACGAACTGTCCAAATGTTATAAATTCAGGACAATACTTTAGAGCGTACGTTTCAATAAATGTCTGATATGCTTCCTTCCTCTCTTCAATTCATTCCCCGACTGCAACCCCACCGCAGCCCGAACCAATTAAACAAAAGAACCAAGTACATAAACGGTTCCTAATGCGTTCACTAAAAGTACTTTAATTTATTTATTAATTATCGAAATACTTCACTGCGTTCTTCCAGAAAGTCAGAAACGCCGCATCGCAAACCGTACTCCATCCGGTAAAACGCACAAAAGAGAAAACGGTTTCCTTCTTACTAAACGATGTGCAAATAGTTTGTTTGCGCCGTGTTTCAAAACCAACTAAAACCGAACCGCATGTTTCGTTTCATCCCTGGATAATATAGGAATATCGAATATCGATATTGTATCTTGTTCAGATGTTTTTCAGAATTTAAAACTAAAAAAGAAGAAGCAAAATAAGAAGAATAGAGATTAAGGGAGAACAAATTAGTAGAAATATTAGTATTTGCCCCCTCTCAGTGTTTTTGTTTGTAGTGAGTGAGTAGAGTGAGGTGATGCCTGTTACGTTTCACCCAAAGTGTTAACGTGCTTTGAACGAAACTAATTTAAAGAGAAAATAAATTCGTTTTTAATTTGTGAAGTAAGCTTAGTCCTTTCTTTGAAATTAAAAGTGTTATTTGGTAAAAGATCGTAAGGCTCGTAAGGTTGTTGCAGATGAATATAAATTTCTTTTGAGTTTAGTTTTGAAAAAAATTACATGTGGCACTTATGTTTCTGGAGAGCTGTTGCGGTGATTCCCTGTCTCCATAAGTTAGTTTGACTTTAAAGCTACACTGAAACCTTGATATAACCACGCTTTTAGGCACGGCCTACAATGTCCTTGAGTTGAATGGAGGTTCGCTCGAACACAAACATTCAGGACCGTATGACCTATTTCTAATAGGAATACATAATATTAACTGACTGTATTTTGTACAAATGTAGATTTTTATAACCATAAAGGATGAACCTTCCTTAATAATGAAGCCTAATTAATGGAAAGAGAATTTCCGGCGTGTATTTAAATATAAATGCGAAATATGCACGCGAACGTTTGAACTGCTCACTCAATGGCCATGGAACTGGTCAACTCCGCTGCGCTCATTCGATCTTTCTCTCTTAATGGTTTGATAGTCAAAATTCAAGCCAGATGCTCATCTAAAAAATTATTGAATTATTTCAGGCTAAATTGAAATTCTGTTCATGCATAATATTATTTAGAATGTGTAAAATTCAATAAAAAATGTTTTTAAAAGAAATGACGAAGATTTTCTGGCTATGACCAATGAATGTAAGACTGAGGTCTGTCAGAAAATTAAAAATATTTTTGAGTAACAATTATGATTCTTAAAGAATTGTTAAGAGAAATTATTATCTCTTTATGGAGATTCGAGCTCTTCATGAGCATTTTTCTACTGTGATTTATAATGGGCGTGGCATTTTTTAATTGTTCCAGAGTAGGACTAATTTATATTCAGTCGCTGCGGAAGCATACAGATCTACTTTTTCGCAGGTTTAGAAAAATGATTCGTGCGTTAACATTCAAAATTTAAAACTATGGATTTTTGTTTTATAAAGCTATTAGTGATTTAATAGCGACGCTTTTCGGGTACCCAAATCTCAAATAACTGATTTCGATTCATATGCTATAATAAATAGTTCCCTTCGGATTTCTAAAATTATTACCACGTGGAACGTTGTAGCTTCATTACAAAAATGGGAGAGGGGGAAGGGGACAGGAATTAAATGAAATTTACCATAGTAAAGCTATTATTTTTGCACCATTTTCGGTTAAAGAGCAATTACCAGAATAATAAGCAAATCTTTTTGCTTTTAAGCTCATTAGTGAAAAATGGACTATAATATATTTGAGATATTCAATATTTCATTCATAATGTTCAATCACATGAAACATATAATTAAAAAATGGTTTAACAACCACCGCAAGGTCCCTGTAGGAGCGTCTGTCACAGGATACGACGGAATCCCAATGACGGGGCTGCGAAACCCTCGTGTGTCTTGAGGACACGGAGCGATCCAAGAATGACAGCTCTCTGCAGCCATCGCGCAATTGCCTCGGCATGTTTTTGGCACTCGGGTATGGCTTCAAGGTCACGAACTAGTGATGGTTTCGCACCTCCGAGAGCACCGATCACAAAGGACAATCATTTTAAACGAATATTCTGGGTAGAATCGCCGCAATCCCTTCATAAGGTCCCTATTCTTTCTCCTCCTTCTTCTTCTCCTTCACTATGTTGTTGTCGCCCGAACCAGAGAATTTTATCACGTACATTTTTTCAAAGCCGAGGAGAATGATGTCAGGCTTCAAGTGTACAATAGTGACTATTGTCGAGGACACATAGTAGCAGTAAATTCAAAGCTTCTCGTTCTCGACAATGAAGTCTTTCTCCCTCGGTGCGTTCAGCAGGACATGGCCGCGGCTTACACCGTAAGCTCGATAAAGATGGTAGTAAAGCACTGTTAGTGGGAGTTTCTAGACGTTAGATGCGATTTCGGTCTACTGATTAGCTTTTTAGATTGACAAATTTGCAGAGACGATACTAACTTCGTTATAGCTAATTGGTTCAGGAAAGCAGCTTACTCTGGAAGACTTCTCAATTTTTTATCCAATCACTCTGTTCAACATAAAGTAAGGATTGTTAAAAACCTTTTTGATTCTGTCATCCTTCTATCAGATAATTTTTTTCACTTAGAAAATCTACAGATTGTTAAAGATTACTTATGGTACAACAATCACCCTGACTAATTAGTACAGAAACACATTAAGAAAAGACTTTCTGAGTTAGATTCAAGGAATAACAATCCTACCAACAACATGCATAATGATGATGGAACAATTGTTGTAAAATAGGAGAACATCTCCATGCCATTCCTAGACATAACTTTACATAATTTCAAAAGATTATTAAACAAACTCAGGGTAAAAACTATTTTCGGAGTTGACTTCAAATTAAATAAATATAAAATTTGGAAAAGACAAATTAAATACATTAGATCAGTGCAATGTAGATTATAGAATCACTCGCAACTGTGGCAGGACTTTTATAGGAGAAACAAAACACCCTCCTCTCAAAGTGGAATTTTACTTTAAAATCAAGTTCAGTGTTTCCTAGAATTTGTTTTGGTACGGTGCGAACATAGAAACAGGAAAGAGAAATTCCTAGGATAAGGAAGAATTAGTCTCTGCTAATACTTTCATGTTAGTTCTTCGAGCTTATACCGGACTGAACTCGACCCAAATCAAATCGGTAATAATCTTTTCCTCAATTCGAATAACTTATTTTTGCTTTACTTAGAATGAGAAATAAATCCAAACGATTTAGAGCGGAGTGAAATCCCAGGCGAAACCCTCGGATCTCTGCTACTTTAATCGATTATTAACCAATGTGGGATTATGTACAATGCAAAAACTCTTATTCAAGACTTTGACGATTCCTCTCGTTAAACCTACATTTTACTCCTAGAAATTCTTATTGCGCCTAGTGCCTGTCTAAATTTCAAGCTTTTAACTATTTAATTTCTCTTACGTTTAATTGTCAACCGTTTTACGACTATTGCAATTATTCAGTCTAAATTTGAACTTTGAAATAATGGACCCCAATTAATCAAGTACTGAGTCCGACGGAAAGAAAATGCTTCCATTTAAGTCAGGAAACAATTTTTTCTTATTGCTGGGGATTATATCGATCCCCCAACAGGGCTCACAATAACGAGGTATTGACTCCCAATAATAAAAGTCCCTCTGGGCCCTAGTTTAAACTTTAGACTCCTGCATGTTAGTTTTTACTTTCGATTTATTTGATTGCGAGTTTAATTATAGAGGAGTGCAACACACCACCTGTCATTAACATTACCGAGTATTTATTAGGAAACTCCAATGTGGCATGCTGACTTCTGATATATCATTCGTCCTTCCCTGGAACATTCATTACGACATGAAGGACCTACTTCCTCTTGCTGGAGGCTGGATAATGCATTCTGAATACAATACACGGCTCTATCTCCATTGACGACTTACTGTCATATCTCCGGAAGATTTCGATGACTTTAGAGCCGCTTGTCAATGGCTACTCTTGTCTCATTTATTTTTAGCTTCGCAATGCCATTAGTGTCACTTCTTACGAAATCTATCTCATAGGGCTGATCAATTGAAATTCTAGTTTCATCGAGTGAGTTTCTCTTGACTATCTTCTTTGTAGTCTATGTCGAATTCAGCTGGCCAAGGTAAAAATTATCAGTTTGTCGAGTCGTATCCGGTTGAATTTCATGTACTTGGGTCTGCTTTAGATTATCCACGTCAGCATGTTTCATATGATGCATACTAATAAAGTGAAAAAGAGTTTTAGCTGAGTTATGTTTTTTATATTGATTACTATACGAACTCCTAGACTTCGGTAAGTAGGAAAGTTTCGGAAAGAATGAATTTTGCGTCGTAAGAAGCTCTATATCTTCGTCCATAGTTCTTAATGATCGTTCGGCATCCACCGCTAGGAATGTTAAACCGTTCTAGTCAAAGAATTCATGTCGCCTGACTATGTGTTTTATATCAGAATGGAGATTAGTATACGCCCTATCCATCTGCTCCTGAAGCGTAATGGGCCTAGAAAATCTTCTATATAAGCGCTGCATGCAGATATGATAGTTAAACGTTGGCGCATTCTTTCCTTGATATATGTTTGCTTAATAGATTTAATGCTTTCACGATGATTCATTATGATGAAAAGAGGTGTTTCGGGTTTCAATCGTGTGCAAAACTA
>JAUMHM010000083.1:53897715-53910997 GCA_032362435.1 Melikaiella ostensackeni
GGAAATGCTATTTATGAAGAGAGAAGGTAACAAAGCTATTAATTTAAAAAGAGATCTTGCGAGATACAACATAATTTAGAATGGAATCATCAATTGGATACAGTGACTTCAGTTTCGTGTCATAATTCTGCATATGTGTGAATCAATTTCCAATTAAAGAATAAAATAATCTGACTTTGGGATTTATTCAGAATAGTTCGCGTATGTAAAAAATCAATTTTCAATCAATGAATTAAATATGTACAAAAACAGGAATTGCTAACAATGATCTCTGTTTTATTTTCAGGCAATAATAATTTTCTAATCTAACAATTCTTCATTTTTGTACCTGTTTTTTTTCGATAAATTATCCCTGATGAGAAAGTCTAAATTGGCTTCGAAAACATGTTGGTCCCCAGAAGTGTAAAAAAGACGTAGAAAAGAAAGAGTGTGAGATTGGTTTTGGATGACTTTTCCTTTTTTCTTCCTCTTTTTTTCTTTTTGTTTTGTACATTTATTGTACATTTGTCTCTACTGAGCCGAAAAAGCGGGTAGTCTCAAAGTTTGTTTTTGAGTTGTGAACTTTTTAAGTGTTCTGTCTTATTACACAAAAAATTTTTATAAGAGAGTAGATTTTATTTCGTTCTTTAAGAAATCATCATATGTTTAGTGCCGATTATTTATTTTATTCGCAAATTCAATTTTAATTTAGTTTTTTTATTTTTACCTTGTTCCCTTTCCGGTTCTGATTGTCCAAAAATTATTTCCTGGTTTTCAAAATAATATCTGGTAAAAGAATTATTCAGTAAATCCATTGAAGTAAATCCGTTTATTGGATTAATTAATTAATTAATCAATTTATCATTATTTGAATTTTGTTATCTGAATTAATTTGGTTACCGATTGTCATTCTGACCCCTCCTTTTCTTGATTGATTTAAAATCTGATTCTTTATTTTCAAATTAGGTTTGGCTTCCCTAATTATTATTTTGACCCTTCCTAAATTTAATTAGATGTATTCTTTAATTTGGTTTGATTCCCTAACTATTGTTCTGTCCATTCCCTTATCTATAAATTAATCATTGAAGTTTAATAGATGTTAATCTTGGAATACCGAATTGCAAAAGGGCCTAACCTTTTGGTTAGTTTAAGAATTCAATTGTTTCATTACTTTTAATATTTATATGTTATTTCAAATTTTGATGATTCATTGTAATAAAGAATTCAATTATATAATATTCGATTGCATTGACTGTTCCTTTCAATATTTTAATTAATAACATAAGACAGTTTTTATTTTCTTAACTACCCCCTTTATCATTTCCAGTTTTGGGGTTGAGTTAGTTAATTAATTTCCGCCGTTACTCTTTACTTAGTTTATGTTTTTAATTGAGATGATCATTTAAGATGTGGCGCCAACGAAATTAATTAATTTATAAGTAATATCGAAGGTAATTATTAGTTATTTTATTATTATTTAATAAAACACTTCACAGTTACAGTTGTTATTGGACATCTCTTTTGTATAGTTGCTTTATATTTTTCAGGTATTTTTGAATGAATCCAAATATGTTTGGGTGTAGTTCCGAATAGCGCTCACTTCCAATTTTTTTCATACTCCGTATATTCATGTATTTTGAGGCGCTGATTATGAGAACTGTAGTGAAAATGGGCCCAAATTTTATTTTCATAGTGAAAACCACAAAAACCCCATAAAATCATGGTTTACCAAGTTTATCTCGAGAACGATTGATAATTTAAAAAAATAATTGAAAAAAGTTGTTGTCCTTATCAAAGTACATATTTTATGTTTCATCCATTTTTCTTCGTACGAGTAAAATTTTTCGTGATTTTCGATGATAAACATGAAAATTTCTTGCCTAGTCCCTGCCGAAAACGTAAGTATTTTTTTTACTTCCGATTTTTTTTGATACTCCATATATTCATGTATTTTGATAAGCTGATTACAAAAATGTTTGTGAAAATGGGCGCAAATTTGATTTTCATGGTGAAAACCACAAAAACCCCATAAAATCATGGTATTTCAAGTTTATCTCGAGAACGATCGGAAGTTTAAAAAAATAACTTCCACAAAAGTTGTAGATCTTATCAAAGTACACATTTTATGTTCAATCCATTTTTTTCGTACGAGTGAAATTTTTTGATATATTTAATGATAAAGATGAAAATTTCATGTCTGGCCCCTGCCGAAAACGTAAGTATTTTTATTACTTCCAATTTTTTTGAAACTCCATATACTCATGTATTTTGACGCGCTTATTACGAAAATCGTGGTGCAAGTTGGCACAGAAATAATGTCCCCTTTCCAACGTCTCGCGGAAGGCGGAAAGGCACCCCCGTGACTGGTCACAGAAATAATTTTGGTCAAACTCCTTCCCCTTTCCCACCCCCGTGACTGGTCACAGAAATAATTTTGGTCAAACTCCTTCCCCTTTCCCACGTCTCGTGGGGGCGGAAAGGCACTCCTTTGTCTGGTCACAGAAATAATGTTGATCAAACCCCTACCCCTTTCCATCGTCTCGTGGGGGGGAAGACACCGCTGTGACTGGTCACGAAAATAATGTTCGTTGAACCTCCACCTCTTTCCAACGTCTCATAGGGAGACGTAAATTAAACGAAGTAAAAAAATATATAACTGCAGTGATTGGTCACTGTTATTAATTTTAATAATTATTTTAAAAAATTTCCAATCGTTCTCGAGATAAGCGTGAAAAACCATGATTTTTATGGGGTTTTTGTGGTTTTCACCATGAAGGTCAAATTTACGCCAATTTTCACTGTTTTTCATAATCAGCGCATCAAAATACATTAATATACGGAGTATCAAAAAAATCGGAGGAGAGCGCTATTCGGAACTTTATCCGTATTGTTTAAAAATCGGTACACTTCAGAAGTCAAAAAAAAATTCCTTCATTTTTGCAATTATATAGAATTTTTTCTTTTTAAATTTCAAAAATCCGCCAAGACAGTGGAAAATTATATTTCATTAAAAAAAAAGTTCAATTCGGATAATAATTATCTTCTGAAAATCCATTTGTCCACGGACGTTTTTTTTAACCACAGTGCGGCCCCTCAATTTACCTTTGGAATAAGACAATTTATATCATAAAGTATCACGTACCTTCCTCATGAAAGGATTAATTTGACTGATCAAAGCACTTTGATGAATAATATAAACTTCGCACTTTAGTCTCGCAAGTATTAAGTCCGACTGTCACTATAAAATGACACTCGCCTCCTGAGAATTGTCCCGTCACTAGCTAAGCTGCTAAATGTCAAACATGCACATGTGAGATTGCTTCTGAAGATCAGATCTGACTGAAGATTGCAGAAAAGAGACAGAGGGACGAGGGTTGGTCATCTGCAATATGGAGGAGTAGGGAACGGAAGTCACCATTCGTTTCAGACCCTTAATCTCGAAGGACCAATCAGAATATATATTTTTTTTCAAGGACATTCTATCCATGATTGTAAGTCTTTATTTGAGCAAATATTTTAAGGATTTTTATCGCTTTTAAAATAATGTAAATAATGAAGCAAATGAAATGGAACCATTACAATTTTTGATTTTGTCCGTTAAATCTTTATTAAATAGCATTACTTCTTTTTCTTAAAGATCGAAATGAAATCCACTTTCTTACGAAAATCTTTTGTGTACTGAAAACGGAACACCCAAAAAGATCACAAATCAAAATTAGACTTCGAGACTACCCGCTTGTTCGGCTCTTTAGAGACAAATGTACATTAAATGTACAAACAAAAAAGAAAAGGTATGTACATTTAACATTCTAGAGAGATTAAGGCTTCAAAAATGATTGGGAAACAATATCGAAAGGAGCGACATTGACACAATTCACACAAATCTTTCTTTGGCCTATGGCCCAGTCCCTAATCAAAGCTCATAAAGCAGAATTTCCTTTACGACCGGTTATTTCGACAATAGGTTCACCCACAAGAAAATTAGAAGAACTTCTTAGTCAAATTATCAAAGAATCAGTTACCCTTGCGGCAAGATCAATATGAAACAGTGCTACTTTTCTAAAATTGATTGAAAATTTTAAGATACCAACAAATCCCATTTTTGTCTCCTTTGACGTAATAGCCATGTTTCCTAACATTCCACATGTAAGAGTTAAACTTGGTATTGAAAATAAATGGGAGACGAACAAACTTCACACTAAGATTGCGAAAAAAACAATTTATTGATGCTACTGAATCTGTTTTTAATTCTGCTTATTTCAAATTAAATGGTACTTTCTATAAACAAAAATTTAGAACTCCGATAGCCTCAGCCTTGTCTCCAATTATTGCTGAAATTGTGATAGAAAATTTGGAAAATAAAGTTTTTAATAAAATCAATTTTGAATTGGACTTTTATGCAAGATATATTGATGATTCTGTATTGTCTTTACTTGCACGAAACGTAGATACCCTACTAAATGTATTCAATAGTATACATCCAAGATTACAGTTTACTGTTGAAACTGAAACAGAAGGTAGATTGAATTTCCTTAATTTGACCTTAACAAAAACTGATGAAAATTATATTATTACCGATTGGCACAGAAAAACTATTTGTCCAGGAAGAACACTAAATTTCAATTATAATCATTCCATTCAAAACAAAATAGGAGTTGTGAAGAATTTGATCTATGGAGCCTCTTAACCCTTATGTCAACACCCGGGTACCCGGGTACCCACTTCCGTATTTGTTCAAAAAAATTTTCATGTTTCCTACGGATTTCGCTCTTGAGCGTCTAGATTGTCACGATTTAACTTTTTTGCAATGGAATAGGAGAGTGAAAAATTTTTTTAGGCGTTATGAAGATGAAAATATCAAGCTCGAACTTCAGGTGCTTGATTTCAACGCCCGGGTACCGAGGTACCCACCCATAGAAATATACGTTTAAAGCTTATGTCAATGACCATATATTTGTTATTTTTTCATTTTTTGAAAATTAATGACAAACATTGTTAAATAATTATAAACGAATGTTTTTGAAAACAAAGTTGGCATTTTTAATTGCTTCTCAATGTTATAATTACAATAATGAATACTGAACTGACTTTACAAAGAGATTTTACAATAGATTTTATAAAGATTTTACAAAGCAAATAAAGTTTTATATATAAATCATTGTTAATACATGAAAATAATCCTTTTTATTCACAAGTCTTACATTGACTAAGAGAATGTTCATCACAAATAGGTTTTTTGCAATCACAACACGACTTTCTAGTTTTCCTGCGTTTTTTTTTCGGCTTGAGAATAGCACATATGACAGAAACCTGTGACGACTTTTGTACCAGTATTGTCTCTTGCAGGTGCAGAATTAGCAGCAGCTTCAGTTTTCACTGTTTTTTTATATATATACAGCTGTCAACAGCAAGCTTTGTGGAAAAATTTCTTATAAATTGCATATTCTGAGAACGCTCTTGTATGGCAGGCATTGCAAGCTCCTCGTTCAGCTGTCTTAAAAATAAACGACGTTGATCGCTCGTTTTTTTTCATCATATTATTATTTGCATAATAAATGATATAAGCAGTAACAGCAGCAACGTCTAACGTATTCAAAAATAAAGCAAGTGGCCATCTATTAGTTCGTCGTTGACATGTATACCTCCCTAATAATTTGTCCAACGTATTGACGCCACTTTTGTACTTGTTGTAAGATAAAATCATCTCTGGCTTCTTTTTTTCGTCATCTGTTACTGCCAAATCTGCGTGCACTGTTGATAAAAGAATAACAACTTTGTCTTTCTTGGCAACGTCAAAACATATACTGACTTACTACTACAATGACAGTCGGGTGTATTCATCTGCATCCTTATGTTAGCATTTATTGATTTCAAATCGACCCGCGCTTTTGCGTTAGAGTAATAAAGGGCTTATATACTTGCAAAGGCTCTTAATATCTTTTCATAGCTCATAATTATCAAATGTAAAGCAAAG
This sequence comes from Melikaiella ostensackeni, assembly GCA_032362435.1. Lineage (NCBI taxonomy): Eukaryota > Metazoa > Arthropoda > Insecta > Hymenoptera > Cynipidae > Melikaiella > Melikaiella ostensackeni. Next base: position 53,903,669 of record JAUMHM010000083.1, read on the forward strand.
GGATTGAATTCCACGAAGTAGAATGATTATATCTAAGCATTTCAGTGAGTGGGTACCCAGGTACCCTGGGTGTTGATGAACGTGGTATTTTTTGGGTGTTGACATAAGGGTTCAACAGAATTAATTGGAACCAAATTTTTTGTATATCTCGACGATTTTGTTATATATGCTGATAACCTAGAAGAACATAAAAGAAAATTTAATAACCTAGCAAACCGTCTGAGGAACACGAATTTACGATTGCAACCACACAAATGCGAATTTCTACCGCAAATTTATAGACGGATTTGCCAAAATTGCTCAACCCCTACGTCAACTTCTAAAAAAGGACGCACCCTTCGAGTGGACTGAAAAACAACAAACAGCATTTGATACTTTGAAAACAAAATTATGTAAAGAACCACTTTTACAGCGACCAGACTTTTCTCAACTCTTTCTAGTCACATCAGATGCCTCAGGAGTTGCAGTAGGAGGTATATTATCGCAAGGCAAAATAGGAAAGGGTAAACCAGTAACATACCTTTCATGTAGTCTAAGTGACACTGAAAAGAAATACGACACGTATGAAAAAGAAGCGCTCGTAATATTTTCTTGTATAACCCAGTAATTTCAAATAACCTTGCTTGCGAGTCTCACGTTGGAGATTAAAACTCGCAAAATACGAATATGATGTTATTTATAAAGCAGGAAAAATGAACGTCAACGCGGACGCCCTCTCAAGAAATCCTGCCCTTAACGAAGAAAATTATTCTGAAACACAAGTGACTTCTCAAGAAATAAATGTTGAAATAAGTAAAGAAACCGCTTAAACCAATACAATGCTCACCGAGGACTCTCATTTCGGTTCTAGCGAAATCTCCAATGACTCACAATTTGATATTAATTCTGAACTTTCAGAAACATTTCATTTACTGAATGAAGAATCACTCAACCAAATCAAGTAGGATATATTTGAATATCTTAATTCCTTTAAACTTACAGCTTTAAAGCTACTTTTCATGACAATTCTTCTTTTAAGCCCGGCACTGGGGAAAATCTATGAACAATCACCATGAAAAACCATGGTCACCAGGGGACAAAGGAAAAGACAACAAGAAGACTCACAGTCCAAAACATTAAACAAACGGGATTAGCAAATAACAGTAAATAAACAAAAAACATTGCGGCTATTAAGGTTACTAATTCAATAACCCGAAGAGACCTTTTTAATACAAATTATGAAAAAAAAATTTCAAACGACCTGGAAAACTTCCACATTTCAGTTAATAACGCTACTGTTACAAAGACTTCACCACGAAAATTTGAAAGTCTTCATCTAAATAACAAACAAAAAATTGAAAGTCCTCAATTAAAAAATCCTAATAAAAAAAACAAGACTACGACCACTTGTAAAAACCACTATTTTTCACGTTCACAACACTCTCACTCTTGTCCTTTCCCTAGTACATCAAAGAGTATGGCGAAAAGCTACAAAAAATGCATCAAGCGTGGATACAGAACCCCAAATCAATATAATAAAATCTAATTTAAAAAATTCTATATCATGGGAAACCACTCTAATGATGGAAGCCCCTGTTGAACTACGCCCATACGCCACAAGGCATACAAAACGAAAGTACACTTCCTTGGGAATGTTTAATCACATTATGGTAATGAAGATTTTCTTGATTCGATTATAACATACGAAGACCAACATTGAAGATCAGACTCCTTCTTCTTGAGTCAAATAACTGTAAACTACCACTTGATAATCCAAACAGGCCCTGCAAAAGAATTAGCCAAGAGAAAAGCTGCTCTAGGCACCCTCCGCTTACTAATGCGAAAAAACGACCTTTGCGAAAATATTAATTCAGAAACCTGTACGGGAAAAACAAAGATGGTAGATCAGGAACCACAACCTGATCCACACCCAAAACTAGTTGCTTGGGAAAACTCTTATGAATATTGCAACACAAAAACGCATAGAACAGACAAATGCCCTCGAATAATTAAAAAAAGTCGAAAAAATAAATCTACCCAAATCCCATCATATCTTACATTAGGATTTCCAAATACCTTTGATCGCATGTTCAAAAACCTTTTCACGAGAACGATCAGAATAACGAAACTATAATCAATTAAGACTTCATATAACGCATAATAATATTTTGTTTTATCTTTCAGCCCTTCGAAAAGCAAAGTGCATCATCCACTACTAACTGGAATTTTTCTGATAATATTCCAAATTTTCCAAACAGAGTCAACTCAACCCCCTTATATAAATACCTCAATTTTGCATTCACCAGAAATTTTTTTGAGCCAGTTCTAGATTTTCAAGTTTTTTTCTAAAAACTTCCTCTTTCTGTTATATGTCGAAATTTCAGAAATCTACGATCCAAAATATCTTTCAACTGAAAATTATGAGGAACTTTTTGACTATTGCATGAATACTCCAGAAACAGACAATTACAATTTGAGAAATCGAATAATCGAAGGAAATATATATCTCATTAGAAACCCATTCATACAAAAAATAACAAATATTTCGCGAATTCTTTTAGAATCTATAATCATTTAAAGACAAGCATAATGATCAAAATATTACCGGCTGCCGAACTACTGCAGCAAACTGGTTATTCAAATTAAACGAAGCTTCTAATTCCTACCTCAACCTATTACGTTCGTTTCTTTTCTCACATCTCGAAAAAACTTTCACTTTCTAAAATCTCATATTTTATTCACGAAAATCAATTAATTTTTTAATTAACAGTTCCCATCCCTTCTTCAGATGAATTTCGCTTATTTAAACCGCATCTTTCATCTGTATTTTCTAATTTCAATACAAATCAAAGAATCTCAATCTACATAAATCCACAAATGACTTATCTAGTAGTAACCAGTTCCAGTCAAACCTATGTTACAGTCGAAAATAATTTTTTTAAATCATGTTACCAAACGACACTTGGAACATTCTGTGACGCACAACTTCCAATTTCCAATATTTCAACGAATCCTATTTGCGAAATTAAAGCGTTCACTGAGTTAAGTCCCTATAAATGTCAATTTTACGTTAATTTAGCTGATTACGCAATGTTGACTCCACTAAAAGTTCATTACGCTTGAATTTATTCTACCTCCCTGTTAGACAAATTCAATTGTTTCGTCCAAATAACAAGAATCATTCCTTCGAAATTCAAAATATAGGAATATTACAAATGCAATCAGATTGTAAATTGGAATCTATAAACCCTTTCTCTTATCCACGCTATAGTCTTAAGGAACTAAACCATTTTATTCCTCTACCTAAATCGTCTCTCGTCCTTACTTGCGTCACGCCCTTCTTGAATAACTACTCCGTACAGTCACCCGAAATGTTTGAGGAACTTCTGACACAATTTAAAAGCAAGGATGACATACTCTTTTTTGAACACCAAATATTGACTATAAAAAATTCAAAAACTCTTAAATTTTGAAATAATACACCTTCAATATTTTGCTCAAGAAGTACTTTTTATTTTAACTATAGTTCTAGCCGTCATCACTATCTTAATCATAATATTACTCTTTATAATTCAAAACCGTTAAGTATCGTTACGAAACCTCTATTAGACACATTATTTTTTCCTTTTATGATAACACTGACTATAACGAATAAAATTAAATGAAAAAGAAAATGAAAATATACAAAAATATTGTCATGAATGTTATATATAAACGTATAATAACAATAAAATACAAAATATACTCATATAAATGACTGTTATTAGAAATCACCATAATCCACATAAATCGGATCCTCTTCGTCCCCAAAATCGTCTTCCTCAAACTCATAAATTGGATTCGAATTTGTCTCATACGGCAACAATAAAGAAAGAATAATACAATTTTTTTTAGATACTTGAAATCTTCCCGTTCATCCACAAACTCGTATAAAAAATATATATACTCACACCTAAATCAGGAAGCTCTTCATATTCAACCTCCAAAAAACCTCCCACATCCTCTGCAGGAGCCTCTATGATTAAATGAGCCTCATTCTATTCTTCCCTTTCCTCGCGTTCACGTTTAATATTCTCCAAAATTTCATCTATACTATCAATTTTTACTCCAAGGACCCGATCCCAAACACTCTGATAACCGTTCCTCACGAGCAGATAAGTGTAAGTTAAAGGGCGACTAGGTCCACCTTTTATTTTTTATTTGAGCATCCCCACCTAGAAAATCAAAATAACCAAATTAAAATGTAAAATATAAACAAATTAATAGTAAATCCGTACCCTGATCATTTCACCGCTTCGAACCTTCCATTTTCTGTAAGCACACACGAAAGTTTCCGAAAAGTCCTGAGCCCCCTGGCAATGAATCATAAAAGCCTCTAACCTCGACTTCAATTTTTGTCCATAAATTTTTTGCCATTCTACCGGCAACAAACTAGTTACGTTTGTTTTTCCTTCCGTGGTACAAGAAGAATTTTTCTCCTCCCTAAACTTTCTTTGATCATCTAACCATTGAATTCTTCTTGGAATAAGCTATAAAATATAAACAGATAAAATAAACTGTTACAATAATCATCTTTATTCTGAACAAAGAGGAATAAGATGAATCTCAAATATCTTACCTCTTTCAATCTTCCTTTGACTACACAACAAAATTTCCCACAAACATACAGAGCACCATCAAACCGCTGTTTCTCAAACTGTGCCAGTAATCTTTGCACCTTGTTACAGAACCTTCGTAAAATACCGCAAAACTATCACCACCACGCCTTTCAACTTACGTTCTCTCCCACACTTTAAACAACTCCGGATTTGCAGAACGCTCTACTTCATTAAATAATAAATTACATTAAAGATTTTCCACTCCTATCTGATAATATAAAAATTAAAAAAGAATCATTTTTCGGACCTTGTATTGCAATTTCAGTCGAAGCGTTTAAAGAAATTGTTTTCTGGATTTTGCCAGTCCATTTTATTTGAAACACTCAGAGATTCAATTTCTGGATTTTGTATTGCACTTTCATTCAAAAAAGTAAAAAAATGTTTCTCTGGAGTTGGCGTTTCAATCTCATTTGAAAAATAAAAAAAATCGTATCCTCGTTGTGAAGCGTACGATTGTTTAGAATGCATTGAACAATTTTTAATAAACATAGAAGTAATGGAGAAAGGAAAAAAAGTAGAAGTAACCTCACAATTTCTTGTATAATTCTTTCTACATTTTTTTCTATCATTCTATTCAGCCTACGTTCAAATACTAGAAAAGTATTTAATCATTTTCAAATTAACCCTGTAAACGAATAATTGGATAACTAATGTGTAAAATTGTTTTTCTAACTTGCTTGCATCTAGTGGAAAACGGTAAATAAATGGTAACTCTTTACTCACCTAGAAATCACTGACAAGCAACGAATAACAACAAAAGGATGAGGATTACGATCATATGATTCCTTTTTATCATGCATTCTTTTCACGACGATTCGCAAATATTGTTTTTCTTTGAAGCACAACGACCATTGAAAAAAAAAAAACGGAAAAACGGCGAAAGAAAGTGAAAAAAGAAAGGAGATATGGAGGTTGTCTTCTTTTTCTTTCCTCTTTTTTTAAGGGTCCTTCAACAGCGCAACGCAAATATTTTAACATAATCAGTTTCCTCTTGCCACTGTCATGCCATAATGACCATAATGACGCTACGTGAGCTTAGTATAGAATATAATTTCACTGAACCAGTTTATTATATAGATTTATCATGTACACTACCGTCATTACCCCTGTTCCAAGCTGAGTGCACTATAGAGAGAGGAAACCGAAAATATGTTCTTTTAGGCGAACTAGCCGCCAGTAAGAAAGCTGCAAAACAAAATGCGGCTAAACTTTTATTAAGGGAATTTCAAGTGTTGTGGGACGAGTGTGCCTTTTGAATGAACAACACGCGACTTCTAGATTGATCTGAAACCTATCCCTTCTCCTACACATCCCTTACTTACCCTTACAATATAAATTCCTTGATCCCCGCTAGTATAACGAGGCTAGAACCGAGAAAGTTACGCTTACTTAATAAAAATAATAATAGTAACAGCAATAATATAATAATAATAATATTTATTTAGCAAAGAAACACTTAAAAATATCCGAGTTGAAACAACAAATGCATACTTTATATCGTCATCAATTGACACCCGAATTAAATGATATAAATGGATACACTCTTGCAAAAGGTGTTACGAGCACGGCCACATCAGTTCCAATTGTTACGGTTCCCTAAGAAACCTAAAATATATCGATTGAATTAATTAATTACTTCGTTCGCATCATGATATACGATTTGTTTCCGAAATTTTTATTACATGAATTCAAGCATGTTTCTTTATTTATCGTACGATTCTATACAAGTTCAATACGTGAATTTTGTTTCGCATAAAGTAATGACTCACTCTATCGTACACGAGTTCTGATAGTCAATTATATTAACATGAGTTATTTAAAAGGGAAATTCATTGCAATTTCATCACGATGGTTATGTATTTTTCAACTATTATTATATATGTATGGTTACGGAATTTTCAATTTACAATTACTATATATTTATGGTTGTGGGTTATGATTATTGTATATGTTTGATTACAGAATTTTCAATTTATAATTACTATATATGCATAATTGTGGGTTATGATTATTATACATGCATCGTTACAGATTTTCGAATACTATATGCATAGTTATTGAAAAAAATGATGATTGATGATTATTATTGTTTCGCAAAGAAATACGTAACTCAAAGAACTCAGAAATTGTACAATATTATACGCAATTGCATAAAATATGTATCTCCGTTTCGGCGCCGTATTCAAGTTGTTATCGAACATGGTGGTTGCACCCCCATGATTCGATCTAAGGCGGAAGGTGTCACGTCCCGCGGATATCAATAAACCAGTAATTGCCACGTGTAAAATAGATTAGGTCTTTTATCTGTCACGCGCCCACGAGTTTTACCAAATTGTAATACTTGTACAGGTACACCGAGCCTATGCTAGAAGGTTAATTAGACTCCTCATATGCCACGCGTTCCATTAACGATTAGAAAGGCGTTAGTCACAAAAAATAGCCGGAACTTTTGAAATCTGAAATCGCAATAAACAAAAAATATAACTTTTTTCCCTATCCCTTAGTTTAAGATCCTTCCGATCTTAAATAAAACGAGAACCTTTTTAAAATAAAAGGGGATATGTACCGTTGGACGTAACAATTCCTATAGGAAACAGATTTTGTCCAACACCCACGTCGAAAATCCCACTTTTTTCAACTAAAAATAGTGGCGAAAACGATCAATTTCTCGATTGATGACGTGAGCGTTGAG
>JAUMHM010000083.1:53918990-53933261 GCA_032362435.1 Melikaiella ostensackeni
ATTGCATCAGACTTCAATCTCATTTTTCCGTCTTGAGATTTATTCATTTGATTCTCCGAAAAATGCAATCGGCAAATAAATAAATGATTGGAGGTTATTTCATCGTAAGTAATTTCTTCCAGGTCCTTATTGCCGCTCAGCGCTATCCCCAGTGTCGTCCGATGTTATTCTTTGGAAACAAGTGGATTGGTATTTCTTTCTTCTTGCAACTTTTGGACGAACATCCTGGCACAGCACAAACATTTTTGTTTAATTTGAATCTGTTCATTTCAATTTCACTACACATGACTTTCACAAAACATTCGAAAACATTCAAATGGCGGGCGCGAAAATATTTGAACAAAATTTTACTCCCACTTCTGACTCTACAGTAGAGCCACCTAACGGGAGGTGGATAACTGCATAAGTATAAGTGGTCAAACGCGCCCATGGGAGTCGACTCAACCTGGTCAAGGACAGAGTTGGCGCCGCCTGCTGTATCCCCAAGTTTGACCTTAGATGCGGTTTTCCCTTAAAGGAGGGTATTTCGGTTAGACCTCGGAGCTATACGTGATATTATCAGCGAAGAAGCATATCCTGAGATTGAGAAGAGACGATCGATTTGCGGACCCGCAAGGCCCAATTGGGAATGAGAAACCCAATTCAAGGCGCGGAAGATAGAGCACCTACTCTTCTTGGCGAAAAGGGCGGGATTATCGGTGCGCCTGTTGTGAATCCCGACTGTTCGTGTCGCTGGGAAAGAGTGCGCTGACAAATGCGCTAAACATGCGGTCATTCTGAACTTCTGAATTTATCCGTACCTGCACTCGAGGGATGTTGCTGGGTTATTTAGGCAGCACTCCAAGTTCTGGAAGAGCTTCCTCTGGCATCTTTGCTCTGGCCCTATCGTGAGGACTCGGAGAAAAGGTGGGAGTATTTTAGATACGTCTTCTACAATACAAAAAAACTAGTGTTCCGCGCTTAACAGTTTGAACATTTAAGCAATTCGAATAATTTCTACGTTGGACCGTGTAGACACTTAACCTGTAGAAAAGTTCATTCGGTTAAACTTTCCATCGTTTTTACCTTTTTTTTGTTTATACTAACTTCAAACAGTTCAGTTTTTCAGATTAATATTCAAAACAAAAGACATAATTTGAAATCAACTGAAGTTACTGTAAATAACAAAGAAAGAAATTGAAAACGATGGAAAGTTTAACCGAAGGAACTTTTCTACAGGTTAAATTCCTATACAGTTAAGTGCAGAAATGATTCGAATGATTTCAACATTTAACCGGCCAAGTGACGAGCACCAAAAAAAGCCCTTATTTTAAGGCTATCGTTTAGTGTTGTTATCGAGCGAGAAATACCGAGAAACGAGACAACTACAGGAAGGCGTGCTAGCGGTCTAAAGTCTGTGCAGTACCGTAAGACAACAAAATGTGTAAAAATATATAAAAATGTATTGAATATATATATATATATATATATATATATATATATATATATTTTAAATTGCTCCTGCCTGGTACATCTTAATGCTTAGGTACGTTCCACGAGAATTAAAGGGCATAAAATTCCCTGCAAAACTAAACAAAATCAAACATTTCACGTTCAACAGAACTGAGAAATCTTGCATTTGATATGTTAAAAAATGACCAAGAACAAAGAATCCCTCACCAAATGTACATAATATGGCTTTCTGTCAAAATGTCTAATTATAATTGTTTTGTAATTTAGAACCTGCAGATCAATAATTCGAAATGAATTTATCAAAAAATTGACAGTTTTTGCTCAAATAATTACTAAACTTCTATTTTTTACACGTATTTTATACAAAAATTGGCCGATTATTGAAATATTATCCTTCTCAAAAACTTCTTGTCAGATTTGGCTAGATGTTTCAGATTTTGTGAGTCGGACCCACTGAAACAAAAGTTTTGCACCCATGAACTGGATAAATTCATGATAAGTTGTATACAGGATCTGATCGCACTATAATCGTGGTCAAATTTACTCATTGGCATTCCTAGTTGTCTCGCTGCAAAACGCAAAAAACGATTCTGAACTCTTTCCAGCCTAATTTTGTTAAACATGTAATTCGGAGACCAAATGACCGACGCATATTCGAGATGCGGTCTGACCAACGAGAAATACAAAACCTTTATAGTAAGCACATTATGAAATTCAGAGGCGTTCCTTGAGACAAACCCCAGAGATCTGATTGCCTTATTGACTGCATGAGTGATCTGATCTTCGTAAGATAAATTCTCTTGAAGGTGACTTTCCAGGTCCATCACCCGTGATACCCTCTGCAATTCACACCCAGCAATTGTGTGGAGATATTTTAAATTAGTTCTCCTTCTGGTGAAGGTTATTATCACGCATTTCTTAATATTAAACGACATTCCATTCGCAGTGCACCAAGCTTGGAGACGATCCAAATCGTCCTGCAAGTCAATGCAGTCCGACTGGGATTGTATTTCATTATAGAGTTTAAAATCATCTGCGAACAATAAAAAGAAACAAACTTTAATTACTGCATACACGTCGTTAATGTATAGTAGAAACATCAGAGGGCCAAGGTGAGAGCCCTGAGGCACACCTGAAGTAGCATAAAACGCTTCCGAATAATGATAGTTTACTCTTACCGTTTGAAATCTATTGCTGAGATAACTCGTGGACCAAGAGAGCATATTATCTGCTCCTCAATGAGTGTATTGGATGAAGCTGCAGCTAAATTCTCATGGATAATGCTTTCGAATACCTTGACAATCGCGCTTAATATTGTCACTGGTCTGTAATTTGTTACATCGTTGCGATTTCCATCATTATAAACTGGTACAATAATGCCACTAATCCATAATGTTGGAAAACAACCTTCAGTAATGGATTTGTTAAAAATGAGATACAATGGATCAATCAGAGAGGGGAAGTATGCCTTCAGGAGGGAGGCAGGAATACCATCTGGGCCGGCGCCTTTATTTACGTCTAGTTTAGAAAGTTTTTGTTTAATTTCCTCCTTGCTAATATGATTGTAAGAAAAATCAATGGATTCTACAAGGTCAAAGAACGCAGGTTGCACATCCGAGTGGATAGGGGTAGAATAGACTGACTTAAAATTTTTTGCGAATAGGTTGGATATACCCTCATAAGAATCAGCTAATTCGTCACACAGGAACATGTGGTTAGGCATATCTATATTCTTGCTAATAGAATTGACATACCTGTATGACCAAAATTTTTTGGGGTTTTCTATGATGGATCTTTCGGTGTTTTTATTGTAATCACTATATTGTAGATCAGATAATCTGCTACATGTAGACCTCAACAAGGAGAAACGTAGATAGTCCTCTAGTTCACGAGTGCGTTTATAAGTGGCATGTGCTGCTTTCTCAGTGAGTGCTAAGTTTATCAAGTTTTGATTATACCATGAAGGGAAGACAAAGGATTTAGGATATTTGACAGGGACAAAGAGTTGATAGCTATGTAAAGATGATAGTAAAAAAGATCCACTGCTTCATCAGTTGTTACATTAGTAAGCTGGTTTACCCAATCAATTTCCGCAAGATAGGAGCAAATAGCAGGGGTGTTTGCGTTTTTAAAATTAAATCGGACATTATTATATTTCGTGCAACCTCCGGGGTCCCTTGGCGAAACACTAACTTTAGGTCCGTTTCCCCTTCCTTGTGACGTGCTGCAAGAGTGGATTTTAATTCGGCTATTTCCGCCAACTGTTGTTTTGTCTTGTCGAGAGTGAGCCAAAGGTACTTCAAATTTGGTTTCTTTTTCGACATTTTCCGTTTCTGGAATGCGCGCAGTAGTGCGTGCGCAGACTCCTCTGACTCGCAGACAAGTTTCACTGGTCGAGGTTTCAATGACTGCTGTGAATTAACACCAAGTCTATATGACTTCATGATCCTTAACCGATTTTCAGGAACAACACCAGGAAGAAGTTCATTGACCTTTAATATAAAAATATCAAACTATAAAAAAAAATTCATTAACAACAAACAAATATGTGGAACCAGTTTTTGTCAAATTTTTCAGGAAAAAAAATTGATTTTGGGATCCCTACTAAAATATAGCAATTAAAATTGCAAATCGTGTTTGATAATTCAAAGGGACCTTTAATCTGAAATACCAAACGATAAAAAAAATTATTAGCAACAAACAAAAATGTGGAGCCAATTTTTGTCAAATTTTTCAGGAATAAAAATTTATTTTGAGATCCCTACTAAAATATAGCAATTAAAATTGCAAATCCCGTTTGATAATTCAAAGGGACCTTTCATCTAAAATACCAAACAATAAACAAAATTTCTTAGCAACGAACAAAAATGTGGAGCCAGTTTTTGTCAAATTTTTCAGGAAAAAAAAATTTATTTTGGGATCTTTACTAAAATATAGCAATTAAAATTGCAGATCGTGTAAATATCAGACAGTAAAAAAAATTGATTAGCAACAAACAATAAAAAAAGTTTATTAGCTACAAACAAAAATTTGGAGCCAGTTTCTGTCAAATTTTTCAGAGAAAAATATTGCTTTTGGGATCCTTACTTAAATATAGCAACTAAAATTGAAAATCTGATAATTTAAAGAGACCTTTAATCTAAAAGACCAAACAAAAAAAATTTATTAGCAACAAACAAAAATGTGGAGCCAGTTTTCGTCAAATTTTTCAGAAAAAAAATTGATTTTGAGATCCCTACTAAAATATAGCAAATAAAATTGCAAATCGTGTTTGATAATTTAAAGGAACCTTCAGCTTAAAATATCAGACAATAAAAAAAATTCATTAGGAACAAACAAAAATATGGAGCCAGTTTTTGTCAAATTTTTCAGAATAAAAATTGATTTTGAGGTCCTTACTAAAATGTAGCAACTCAAATTGCAAATCGTGTTTGATAATTTAAAGGGACCTTCAATCTGAAATTTCAAACAGTAAAAAAAAAATTATTAACAACAAACAAATATGTGCAGCCAGTTTTTGTCAGATTTTCCAGAAAAAAAATTGATTTTGAGAACCCCACTAAAATGTAGCAACTAAAATTGCAGATCGTATTTGATAATTCAAAAGGACCTCCAATCTAAAATACCAAACAATAAAAAAAAATTATTGGCAACAAACAAAAATGCGGAGCCAGTTTTTGTCAAATTTTTCAGAAAAAAAAAGAGATTTGGAGATCCCCACTAAAATATGGCAATTAAAATGGCGAAACGTGTTTGATAATTTAAATGGACCTTTATTCTAAAATACCAAACAATAAAAAAAAATTATTAGCAACAAACAAAAATGTGGAGCCAATTTTCGTCAAATTTTTCAGAAAAAAAAATTTATTTTGAGATCTCCACTAAAATATAGCAATTAAAATTGCAAATCGTTTCTGATAATTTAAAGGGACCTTTAATCTAAAATACCAAACAATAAAAAAAATTTATTAGCAACAAACAAAAATGTGGAGCCAGTTTTTGTCAAATTTTTCAGGAAAAAAATTGATTTTGGGATCCCTACTAAAATATAGCAATTAAAATTGCGAATTGTTTTTGAAAATTCGAAGGGAGCCTTAATCTAAAGTACCAAACAATAAAAAAAATTTCTTAGCAACAAACAAAAATGTGGAGCCAGTTTTTGTCAAATATTTCAGAAAAAAAATGGATTTTGAGATCCCCACTAAAATATAGCAATTGAAATTGCAAATCGTGTTTGATAATTTGAAGGGACCTTCAATCTGAAATATCAAACAGTGAAAAAAAATTATTAACAACAAAAAAATATGTGGAGCCAGTTTTTGTCAGGTTTTTTAGAAAAAAAATATGATTTTGAGATCCCCACTAAAATATAGCTATGAAAATCGCAAATCGTCTTTGATAATTTAGAGGAACCTTTAATATAAAGTACCAAATAATAAAAAAAATTATTAGCAACAAACAAAAATGTGGAGCCAGTTTTTGTCAAATTTTTCAGGAAAAAAAAATTGATTTTGGGATCCCTACTAAAATATATCAACTAAAATTGCAAATCGTGTTTGATAATTCAAAGGGACCTTCAATCTAAAATACCAAACAGTTAAAAAAATGATTAAGAACAAACAAAAATTTGGAGCCAATTTTTGTCAAATTTTTCAGAAAAAAAATTTATTTTGGGGCCCCCACTGAAAAATATAGCAATTAAAATTGGAAATTGTATCTGATAATTTGAAGGGACCTTTATCCAAAAATACGAAACAATAAAAAAAAATTTATTAACCTCAAACAAAAATTTAGATCAAGTTTCTGTGAGATTTTTTAGAAAAATTTAAATTTAAATTTGAAAATTTGAATTTAAATTTGCATTTGAAATTGAAAATTGCGTTCGATGTTGATGATGTTATGTTAGTGTTGATGTGTTTGATATTTGATTTTGTTAGGAAATAGTCAAAATTATTTTCCACTGAAATTATGGTAGATAATGGTTTTTCTGTGTTTATTTATTGAGGAAAACCTAACCTTAGAATTCTCAATGAAATATCAACACTAATTGTGAATTTTAATTACAAGTGAAGGTTACAATTTCTAATGCGACATATTAGTTAACGTTACGGTATCGTATGATACCTTTTCCTCCCTTTATAATACCTTTTTTTGTACCTTACTTTTCAAGTAGTAGGCAGGTTATGCTAATGACAGTTAATGATTTCATGTTCAATGTCCCGAAAGGTAAGGCACTCGAACGATTCATAAATGCACCCCGAGAAGTTGTGTTTTTGATACAGTAAATTTTTATCACAATTTTTGTTTTGCATTATGAATTTCTGAAAGAAAATACATACAAAAATGAAAGTTCTATAAAACTGTCCAACCAAGTAAGTTTCAAAATTATAGAAGTTCTTATTTATAAGAAAGAGGATAGCTTCCAAAGAACGGGTGATAGTAGAAGCCGCATTGTCTCGAGTCGACAACAGTGAGGAATTAGTGATACTAAGTGCTAGTATAAATTTTCCAAGGCGCCTTGCGGTGACCCTTTGCCTTTTACCTCAATCATCTTTAACTTTATCCTAAGGCAAGGGAACCTAATCCATGTCGCGGATTACTGCATTGAGTTATTCAAATAGGGATCTAGAAATCTAGTTCTAGATTCTTGATTTATAAATCGATACAAGTACTGTCACCTCAAGGCGCCCTGGAAAATTTTTCCTAGCAACATCACTGACTCCTCACTGTCGTCGACTCTTCGGACGGTCAGTGGAGATAAAAGCGAACATGTGGTATCGGAGGATCCCTTCTCCTCTTTCGACAGGCCTAATTTACCCTGTAGTCACACTACCGACAGAAAGTTTTGGGTACATTTCCTTTGACCGTTTGAAAATTCTTTGTAGAAACTAAATCTACGACTTTGTAAGTAGAATCATTTGAAAGATTTAAAAATTTCGCGACGAATTTGCCTATGTTGAAATTATTTTAAAGAACAAGTCAAAAAATATTTAGCTTCAAATCAAATTTTTTTAGCAAAATTAACATTTTGAAATCTTGAGTTCAACTCTTTGCCAAATCTATAAAAGTGTTCCTAAAAATTTGGAAAAATCTTAAAATCAATAGAAAATCCTACTGTATAAATCTATATCAAGAGCACGATTAAATGTTATGTAATGGCTGAGTATTCATAAAAATATTTACTGGTACAATAGAAATTTCGGGAAGCCAAAAGTCCGAGATTCGTCGTTAACACACATTTGTTATATAAGGTTCAACGTCAGATTCCATTGACTTTGAAGCTAAATGTTTTTGACTCGTTCATTAGAATACTTTTAACCTAGGCAGATTCGTCGCGAAATTTCCTAATCTTTCAAATGATTCTGCTTACAAAGTTTTAGATTCAGTTTCTGCACAGATACTCGCCTTTCAAGTGAAGTATGCATTTTCAAACGGTCAAAGAAAATGTACCCAAACTTTCTGTCAGTAATGTACATTTAACACAAAAATGAACAATGAGCATCCTTTATTTTTTTTTTAATTTACGAAATTTTTCCGTCACTAGGTATACATTTGTAAAATTTTATCATTATTGGAGTTATTCTTCATGTACTCGTACTGTAGACGAGATTCTAAAATATCATTGTATCTAGTATACTTCCAGTGTATATGTCTTTTACCTGCTCTTCCGTCAGGACATTCGACTTAATGTAAGATTCTTATGTAACTAATTGTTGATAAATAAATATACAAATACAAATTATGTAAATTACACGTGTCTGCATGGCTTGAAAGGGGTCTATATTTGACCGAAACGTCGCCATGTGATTCCAAATATATTTTTATCTAAATGAATGCAGATTTCTTTTATTCAGAATGATCATTTGAAGCCATTTAATGGTTTATATTGAATTCAGGGGTAGGTATTGCAAAAACAATAATATGTGATTTACAATCTTTCACAAGAATGAATCACTGATGAGGACCCTCACTTCGGTCGAAAAGTCTGTTGACTTGTAAAAATCAACCATTTTATTTTTAGATCCTAAAGCTAATTCTAGCATAAAAAAAAGAATCTTTTTTTCAATTATAAATATGTAGGACCATACGAACGTTTCTAAGTGCCTTTTATTCAATTTCACAAATTTTCAACTCCATCACTCATTTCATATGGATGTAAGTTGTTAAAAAAAAAAGTCGGTAAAGTAGCAATCGGGTAACTTTGAGGTGGCCTTAATTAATGTCTGATTCAACCGTTTTTGTTCATTTAGATTTTGTTAAACGATTAATTGGTTGAAGCACGCAGCACTAGTTGAAACTTCAAAATTCACGTTTTTGGCCATTTTCGAAATTCGTACTAAGTTGTCAAAGTTTTGGCAACCTCACATTGAATTACAAGGTTCAAGCTTCAATTTAAGATTTTTTTCCAATCTCTAGCACTCGACCCATTTTTCTTAAAAACCTGACGTTGATGTAAAAATTTCGTTGTAAGATTCGTATTCAGCACATGAGAAGCTGCGGAAAACGACTCTTCATTGTAAAACAACTTGACCAAAGCAGACCAGTGTTACAATATTATTGAAGTCAGTCTATTTCGAGGCCTATTCTCAAATAGAGAAGCATTTTTATATTTCGCAATGCTAAATACAAAATTCGCTTTCTATAGACTTTACATTCATGGCACTAATTATGTAACTGCATTGTTTTAGGAATTTATGGAGGCAGTAAATCTGTTCTTTTACACATGGTCCAGTTAGAAAGTTTGAAAAGAATTCTTGGCGATCAGGTAAATATGAAAAACAGTTTCAATTTAATTGGCGAGTGAATTTGAAATCAAAATTATAAGTAAAAAACTCGAATATAAAGTAAAATAGCTTTCTTACGTTAAAATTTAAAATATAATTATACTTGGAAGAGAAAAGTTGCCTTTTTTAACTCGTTACCAGTAGGGATTCGTATGAAACTGTAGTTTTCGAAGGGTTATTGCAGACAAAATCAAACTTTTGTTGTGTTATTGCAATCAGGAACGGCGTTCATTCTGTAATGAGATTTCTGTTTGTTGTTGAGCAATAAAATGTCAAGTGAGCTGGATAATTTCTTCCATTGTGTAATATATTTTATTATGTCCTGATTGACCTAACAAGGACCAATTACCCTAACGTCTGGTTCTAAGTTCATGAAATGAACTAGGGACGAGTTTAAGCCAAAGAGAAAATTATAGCTGAGGAAGAATCAAAGAGACAGAGACCGATGAGCTGAAGTTGACTTCCCCTTTTATGTCAAGTTACCATTCTGAAAAGAGCAGAGTACTTAACGACTTGTGGGAGACAGATAGGAAAACATGTGAATAAATTATTCTAAAGACTCGTCGAGTATGAACTGAAATCCGTGTCTTGTATGAGAGGCCTTCTGAGTTCCCCTGTTGGAAGATGAATTGCCTTCTGTGGAAAATTTATTTGGGAGCGTGGTCTAAGAGCGATCTGCTGCAGGAATATCTTTGTGATGGTGTTCTCGTTCCAGCGAATGATGGATGGATGGCTGAAGATCATTTATGACCAAACAGCAAGTGCAACTGCATACTGGAGACTAGAGACTTCTGATTAGCAATTGATATTCGCGAATTGTAGATTCCGAACTTAAACTGAGATCAAGACCAAAAGTTGGGATTCTGGACCGAAACCGAGACTGAGACTGCGGAACGGGTACCAAATTGCTAATAAGACTGAACGGCTAGTAAAACTGGAACTGATGTCGAGAGTTGAACTGATGGTAAATCTGCAGCTGGTGTTAAAAATGGAACTGAGTTCCTGGACACAGTGTACCACTACTTATACCTGGATTTTTGATACCCTTTGATTTTGCAAGGGGTGCAAACCAGAGTTACTAAGAGGATATTTTCAAGGGTGGTGCTTAGCAAAAGGGCCCTCCGATAGTGCCATCCCATTAGGCTCATTTTTATAATATCGCGTACTCGTATGGTGCTAAACGAGAGGTTAACTGAGTAGAGCACATGTGCTAGTGGAATGCTAGATCCTATCCTATCCTGTCTTGACGAAGGGAAGTGGAGTCGGCATTTTTCTTTTACATTGCGTTGGTTGCATTGATTGTGTACACTAGGGCGCATCCAAAAAAAATGAATTTCTTCATTCGCAATTCTAATAAGGATCCTTTGGGAGCCAAAAACACTGCCCTAAAGTTTCATTAAAAACAAATTTCTTCAAAAATTGATTTTTTCACCATTTTCTTCGATTTATGTCAACTTCCTCTGCTATATGACCATGACATGTGTGATATATGTTATATCGGGAATGCATTTTCAATATATTGCACCAATAATATATGAAGAAGGTTGACCTTACAATAATTTTTATTGACTTCAAATTACAAGAAAATATCTAAAAGTGACGTATTGTTCTTTATTTGACGATAAAAGGACTTTTTGGGGTCTGAATTGAGTGAAAATGTTTACTATTATATCTACATTTGCGTCTGTATAGTGAGAAATCCATTTAAAAATTTTTAAAATAAATTGTTTATTAAATTTCAAGGACGCTCAGACAAAATAAATTTCTTTATATTAATTCCTCACTATACAGACACTAATTTAGGTATACTGGAAAACATTTTCACTTCATTTAGAAACTCAAAATTTGTTTTATCGTGAAATCAAAAAACAATATGTCACTTTTAGCCATTTTATTGCAACTCGAAGTCAATAAAAATTATTTTAATTTCAACCTTTTTCATATATTAATATTGCAATACATTTAAAATACATTCTCGATAGCATATATCACACATTTCATGGTCAAATAATCGAGAAAATTGATATAACTCTGAGAAAATAGCGAAAAAGCCAATTTTTTTTTAAAAAGATTTTTATAAACTTCAAGGTCATTTAGGCAGCGTAAAAAATATTTCAATGGCATTATTGCTATACAGGTATAAATTTAATTGTTCCGAACTATTTTTTCTTGTAACTTGATCTCATAAAAAAATTTTGTCCTCCAAATAAGAAGTGTGTTGCTTCAGTGCTTTTTGATTGTATCTGCGATGCGGTGACAAAAAAAAATGTTTCAATGAAACTTTAGGTTAGTATTTTTGTCTCCCAAAAGAAAGTTGTCATCCCTATTAGAACTATGAATGAAGAACTTTATTTTTTTCGATACGCCGTAGTCTACACTTAGGTTAGTTATGATTAATACATATTGGTACAATTACAATTGACTGATGGTCACCAGGACGTGACAATATATATTTTTTCATATTGAAAGATTTTTTTTTATTATAAGCGATTTCTTTATCTTTTCTTATGAACACTTCGGAATACTTTGATGTGTTTATTTTGAATAACGATTGTCTCTTTCAAGCAAACTTCATTGGTTTTGGAGTATCTTTTAACAAAAATGATGATCATAAGAAAACTGTTTGATAAGGAAATGGAAGGACTTACGGAAATGGAACAAATCTATCAGTATGTATTTTTTACTATCGAAAAGAGCGCACTTTAACGAACTAGCTATATTGTATTTTTTCTTGGACTAACTTTTTAAATATTCTGAAATTTATAGATTTTCATCGAATAAGGTACTGAAACTCTTCGCGGTTCTTAAAGACTTCAACGATAACAAATCCAAAGATCAGCAGTTTTGCTGCATAATATTTGTAAAACGTCGCTTTACAGCGAAAGTGTTGTACCATGTCTTAAAAGTGAGTTAATTTTTGATAATTTTGGATTAAAATTTTATTATGATGTTATACTCTTATCTTACGTAATACGTTATTTCAGAGCCTCCATAAAGCTGACGAGCGATATAAATTCTTATTGGCAGAGTTTATGGTCGGATATACCAACGATCCATACAAAAATGCCAAAGAAGTCCTTTGTATTTCAAGATGGAACAAGGAAGTTCTACAAAAGTATTGTTTATTTATTAACTACATTCATGTTTACGTTCAATTTTGAAAAACTATAATAATAATTAACATCAATAATTCACAGATTTCGAAGCGGTAAATCGAACTGCATTGTAGCTACTGATGTGGTAGACGAAGGAGTGGATATTCCAGCTTGTACATTGATTGTACGATTTGATCTACCCTTGGATTTCCGAGCTTATGTACAAAGTAAAGGCAGAGCACGCCATTCTACAAGTGAATACACCATGATTATGTCTAGTGATGACGACAAATTTGAATCCAGATATAAGCAGTTTCAAAGGACCGAAACATTTCTTCAAAGGGTAAACAAGATGGTAGAACTCGACAAAAAATAACGAAATGTTCTTTTCAAAATTTTTAAAGCGTATAGTTTGTGAGACAAAACGAATTTATTTTAAATTGTGTGCTCCTAATAAGAAAACGGTAATTCGTCATGGCTGCCAATAAAAACGTACACCACTATCTGTGTCAATAAAAACGAAACTCACCATCAGCGTCAATATTCACGTTATTCGTTATGGTTCCGAATAAGAACGTAACAAATGTACATAACCTATATTTTTACATTCTTATTGGAAACAATAACAGCAGCAATGACGAATTACTACTTTCTCATTAATAGCAGTCGAAATGTTGCTCAAACTAGAAGTGATTTTGAAAACGCTCTTTAGAAAACCTTCGTTTTCTTTTATCGGGTTATCTTTCTATAAAGGTAGTTATGAATCATCCAGTATCGGAAAAACCACGGTAAATTAAATGCTATGATTCAATGAACGTAGCGTACCTTATACAGTAGTTGTGAAGGTCTTTGTGCCGAAAGTTCGACTTTTTGAAGTGTTTAAATTTTCATTTCTACAATTTTAACTATCGCATCTTGTTCAATGCAGGAAATTTGTTATCAAAGTGCCATTTGACCCTTTAGTCTTGTTCGTTATAGAAAAAAATTAGAAGGTGGGTATTAGCACTCTTAAAGTTACGATTTTATGAAAAAGTTGAGATTAAGAGGTAAAATTCACCCCGAAATTTTTTTTTTAATTATGAAACTTTCAGGAAGTATTACATACTTTGCCGACAAAAATTTCTAGAATTGGAAAAAAATTGCGCAATACGTGTCCTACAATTCAAAAATCATTTTTTCAAAAAATTTAAAAATCGATAAATTCTTGTGAAAGGAAGGTCTGTGGTGCCTTATTTTTTTATGTTTAATTAAAGAAGAAACATTTTTGATCTACTAACTGTCATATAACGAAGTTCTTACATTATTTAGCTTTTAATACATAATTTTCTCATAAATTACATGAAATGGAGAATCATGCTATTTCTTTGTCTGTAATTTTTTTTTGATCGTCCTTTTCAGAGGTTTCGGAAATTGTTTAATGTGATGATCTACTGGTTGGAGTAGACATTGATATTGTCCCTCTTGATTCGTAATGGATGAGTTGAATCTTTGAGCAAGAGCGACACCGCGCTCCGGCGCATCATTCACAATTTTCAGCTGCTTAAGTTTTTCTAGACCTGTTATGAAGTCAGGATCACTTTCTCATAAGCTAGGGTCTTTCTTGAAAAATGACATCGAAATATTATAAGTCGTGAATAGATGTTTGCTGTTTTTTGTTATGAAATCGGTCTTTTTCTTTCTCATAGTGCCTTCCTCTTTGAGTTGAATTTTTATAGGAGGGTTCATGCACCGTTAATCGTTTCTCTGCATGTGAACCTTAGAGTCAAAAAAGGTTAAAAAAACCCTAGCTTATGGGAAAGTGATTCTAATTTCATGACAGGTCTAGAAAAACTTGAACAACTGAAAATTGTGAATGATGTGGCGGAGCGCGATGTCGCCCTTGCTCGAAGATTCAACTCATCCATTACAAATCAAGAGGGACCATAGCCGGCGGTTCCGAT
>JAUMHM010000083.1:53958831-53990358 GCA_032362435.1 Melikaiella ostensackeni
CGAGATAAGAAAAAAATAGTCAAAAAAGTAGAATTTGTGCTTTTGAAAGGTCAAATACAATTGCTATTGAACATTTCTTCATAGGACCAATCGTAAATCAAGATCATTTTTTCATCGTCTTTTTAAGTATTTATTCTATGATATACGGTGAGTGCAGAAAATCGAGCACGAATATTATGATGAGAATCTATTCCTCAAGGCCGATGGAGCCTTGAGTAAATAAATTTCCTTCCTCATTTCAAATCAAAAAAAATTTTCTATAAATTTGTACATGGAGACCATACAACACCGAGCGCGACGACAGAATCGCGCGCCCCAGATGCGCTCAAACTTGCGAGCGCAGCGAGCTAAGCGCTGAGCGCGCGATGAGAATGTGCCCGAAAGGCGGACAGATTTTTTTCTTTCCTTTTTTTTTTATAAAAGTTACAATTTTCTTTCATACGTTTTTATTTTAAAAAATGTATCCAAGAAGTATATTGTTGATAAAAATATCAACTGTACACACCCCAAATGAATTTTTTTAAATAAAAATGTACAATAATCCAGTACATAAACGTAGGTTATTGTCTTCTGATGCAATTTCCGAACTTTCAGTCTGATGCATTATTTTGAAAAAAAGTTCTGTGGTTCAAAAAAAAAAATTTGGTACAACGAAAAAAAGATGTCGGTAATATAAGAATTTGACTGAACGTAATATTGGAATTTGGCTGAACGGCTGTACGCCTAAGCGATCCGGTGGCTGAGAAAGAATATAAAACTATCTCGTCGGACTGATTTCCGTTTTCTTTTTCTGATCAATAAATTAAACTTTTTTGTGAAATAAAAAACTATGATTGAATGTGATAGGTAAATTACTATAATATATTTCATACTTATAATACCTTTTTGCAGAGTTAGTTTGGCCACATAAACGTGATGCAATTCATTCTCTTCCCATTCAACTTAATATTCATCATCGCGAAGACTTTTATGAAGGTGTACCTGAGTATTTACCAGTAGGATTTTATGAAATAGTATGGAAGAGTCAAATGACGCATAAATGATGAAAATGCCAGCGTGATTGAACCAATATTGCAAGAGGATCCTCTTGAAACAGTTCTTCTATAATTTCGGCTAAGAAAATATTCTTTATGGAGAGATACACCAGTAATTCAACTAAAGGATGTACATGGGTACTGCGGGTAGGGTGGCTTATTTTTTGAATTTCATAAAGAAACATTTAGTCAAACACGAAGAAATTGTATAAGTTTGACTTTAAGTTTTGAATAAATATAAAAGTGTGAAAACAAGGCTCACTTATTGTTGGAATTTCCCATGAATTCTTTGGAGTTCTTTAGAATTCTTCAGAATGTAATTACGTCCACGATAAAATATGCCGGAAGAGAAAATTGAAATCCGGCATATTTTGCCGAGAGGGAATATTAGAACTATCATTTAATGCAAAATTCTATAGAATTAGACTTAAAACATTGAAATTTTTTGTGTAAATGTATTACTAAAACTGAAAAGTGCATTTTGACAACAAAAATGTCATACCGTACGTATGTTTGAAACGAGTATCGGAGTGGAGAAAAATTATAAAAACTTTTCAGTAAACTGCTCAACATACGACGGCGTACGACTGTTTATATCTGCGCGTGCGCTTAGATCAGGTGGGCTGGTTTGCTTACTATTTCCTAACCTCTATTTTTAAATAGAGATATCAAGATCTCAGCTAAATATGTCAATTAGAAAGGAAAAGATATGCTGGCAATAATATTATAATCTTACTTATATGCGGAAAAATGATCTACAATAATCAAATTTTTTTTTTCTAAATTGCATGCGTTGAAGTATTCACTTTTGAACTTTTTAGAAGCTTGCGCTCTTCTTCATGAAGCTCCTAAGCTAAAATCCACTGACTATATTTCATGAACGAATTTCACTATTACTTTTCATTCTTAGAAGTGCACCCACTTGGCTGAAATTTTTAGATGTAACACGATCAATTTCCTTTATGAAATATCAAATTCATAGTAATAATCTGATTGCCACTGTAGGTGCTAAACTTTTGCTACAATTTGACAATTACCCATACGGAAAAAAATTATTAGTTTAGTAGATGAGCAAGGAGCATTCTAATCCTAAATTCCTACTTTACTGATACTTAGCTTGTTTATAGATCAAGCGGTTCGTGTCTATGCTGAATTTCTAGAATGTTCTTGATAACGTCAGTAGTATAGCTAGGCCGGTACGGTGACAGCTACGTAGTTACAGCTGCCAACGGCAGATAGCGCTACTTTCGCCGTCGGAAACTGCCAGACACATGTTTTACCAGCAGTCGGTAAGGTAGGACATTAGCATGAGATTTCGACGCGATCGATATGGATGATCTCTGTTTCACTGACCGAGCCACCCCTACCTTTTTGCTAAACTTCCCTAGGAACTCGTATCTTCTAGAAATAAAACTTTCTATCATTGAATTATTTTTGAAATCAAATTTTTTAGTAGCATAAGTACAGGACGTGATCTTTATATCGAAGTTTCAGAAATGGTTGAGACACAAAAGGCGCTATTTCTCCCGAAAGTTCCTGCTTTGAAGTTTCTGGAAGCATTGCTTCCAACTTCCATGTTAGAGAGATCCATCAATGTTTCTGGACAGCTCGACGCTGAAGTGTATGAATGCGAGAGTGCACGCCACGTAGCAAATCAGTCCCACACGTATGGCAATACCGCTTCAGCTGCGGAGTAACCGGCCAGTAATGATAAATGTGATAACTAAGTTGTTTTATTATTAAAAATTAAGTGTATTAACTTTATGCATCGAAGTAAATTTAAAAATTGCAAGTTTAAAAATATTTTGAAGTTACTAGAATGAATAAGTGGTTTATTCTAGTATTCCTCAGTGCGTCAAATTTCAAACTTTAAATCAACGATGCTTCTTCCTTCGGTGTAAGACGGGTTGCTCCACTAAAGGCTTCAGATAAGGTACGCCCCAGCGATTCAAAAACCTAGCATAGGAAAATATATAATTTATATCTGTGCTAAGTTCCCGGCAGTCGATAACGGTTCGTGTCCATGATAAATTATAACTTGTCGATACCAACAGTAGAAGGTGGGAAATTCAACTTATACTTGAGTAGTACTCAAAGTAATCGAAATTCCCAGAAATTTGGAACTAATTCAAAGTTCGCTTAATGAGTTGGGTTCCTGCAAGACCGACCTAGGTGGAAGGTTTCAGAATGTGAGGAGTCTCTGTTTGTAATCGAAAATTCTCGAAACATATGTGACCCACGGAAATCCCGAAGCTTCTAGAAACTCCGATCTAATATTTTAGACAAATATATCTTGTTTTCATTTTCGGATTTCCTTGTCCCTTTTTCAATTTTCTTTTTTGTTTTCTTTTTTTTTTCTTAAATATTAGTCTACCTAGATTGAAGCCAACTTTATCAAACCTGTACGTGAAATGCTTATTTATTGAGTATCAAAAAAAAATAAATTGCGTGAAATTTGAAGAATGTAACCCAACGATTTGTCGACATCGCAGATATTTTCAGTTCTATCATCGCCATTGGCTCGGCGTCCAGAGTGATGCCTGATAGTAGGCTGATTCTTAGAAGACATGAACCAGGTCTTGAGGGCGAGAGCATTTTAAACTGCGTAATTTACACCCCAGCATTGAACGTGGTGATCCCACCTTGTTGGAATTGTACTGTACAGTTTTTTTCAGTGGAAGACAGCCTAAATCTTCCAAGTTATACACATTTTGCACGTACTAAGACAAACCACGTAGCTTCTTTCAGATAATCAGTCTTACTTCTTTATAGGGTATTCTACCAGATGTCCATTCTAGACCATAGTAATTACGCGTCAACCATAAATTTTCACTCTTGTATTTGACAGGCAGCGTACTGAGTAGTAGGTTGATTCAAAGAGGTAGACCACAGGTTGTGCGTCTTCCTGAAATTGAATTATAGTCAACCCCATGAAGCCGAACTGGTTGATGGGCTACTTCAGGCCTTGCACGTCCACAACGAAGTCCATCTCGATGAAAACTGAACTCTGAGATGGAAAATATCTGCTTTTGAATTATTCCCCCACCTAAAATTATCACCCACTACCACCATAAATAACGCAAATCAACTCCTTCACCCCACCAATAATGTGTTATTACTGAATTATACGATTCTGTATAATCAGACAGTAGACTGCAGTTTCAGGGGGAAAACTCTCTGCAGATTCAAATTAGGAAGGAACGTCCACTGAAGCCTGTTTCAGAAAATCATTTAGCTTCGAACAATCTTAAAAAATCAATGAAACTTGCTATGTAAAATAGTTTTTCGCAACATCGGTTCAGACTCCTTTCCGAAGTAGGTTCTGTGAAAGTTTGTATAAATCTCGTGCCAAAGTCACATTTGGGTTAGAATTAGTAGAATGTTTCTCAAGACTTATTCACGTCTATTAAGCCGCAACCAGGGATGGGATTGTACAACGTGCGGTAAGGTGACTATAGTTTGTCATTTTTTCCATTCGGGTGCGAAATTCAAATTTAACCATCGCTTATCCATTCAAATGAAAGTAATGGGATAAAATTAAATAATGAGTGCAGAGCTTTTTGTTTCTTTAAATATTAATTTATTAATCAAAAAACTCCCCTTAATACGAAAAATTTACAAAATTAATTACAGTTATCGCACATATTCCAATTCAAAAATATAACCTGATCGTAAATATGTTTAATAAGACAACAATATACAAATAAACTCTTTGTTTAATTTCTGAAAACCTTACATCTAGTGATTACAAGCGTAGACTTAATATCATGTGATGTAATATTCGCAGTTTTTCGCTTTTATCAGTACACTGTCACATGTCAGATCGTGAAGAACAGAAAAATATTGAAAGTCGCCTAAACGTGTTTCTAAAGAACATTCAAGAGCTGGAGCAAGTGATACAAGTGCGATCAGATTTACAAATTCAACAAGAAAATATGAAGCTGTGACTAGGAATAAGCATATAGAGCGGCGAGGATGGACTTTCTCACGAAACTGCAGAGATCCGCTCTCAATACGGATTTTCTTCGATTAAAGAAACTAAAAGAACTAGACATGGATAAGAGATATAAAAAAATGTTGAACAAAGTTTGGAACGATTGCGTTTTTCATATCCATAGAGAACAAATTCTCTGTCTTTCTACCTCAAAGAGTGTCTAACCTTCTAGAAGCAGATAAAAATCTGGTTTGAGAAACAAAAAGAGCCTGTCTTAAAGGTGGTCTCTACATGAGAAATCACGGCGAATACGATAATTTGATTGAGTTTGTGAAGAAATATGAAGTGTGAAGTTCTAAATTACCACTTAGTATCTGAAAGCCTTCAGTTGGATCAACATCATGTCTTATATGCCCCGAAATCAAATACTGCATTCTACTATATACAAACTGATTTCATCATTAACAATGCAAATTATCATTAGTGCTGAATTTAAAAAAGATGGAAAGTTAGTCTCATCGTAGAAGCTGTTAGCCAGTCATCCTCATGCAAGTTCAACATCAAATCCTGAAGAGTAGAGGTTGTTCAAAAGTTACTCCAAGACCATTTTACTGTACTTTGATGGTCAAGAGAAGCAACAATGTGTCAACTTTGAAAATTTCCGTATACATGACTATATCTTACGAAAATTATATAGTGGCTTTAGAGCAAAAAAAAAAAGCCCGCAAAAATTATCTATTCATACTATGAGAAACAACGTTTGCTGTTCTACAGGAAGTCAGCCTTCGTATCGACCGTTATCTTCTTGAACAGAGTGTTATGCTGTTTCAATGTACAAAGAAAATCGTCATTAAAACCATTGCTGAACTTGCTTGGTGTAATGTGAAATCATCTCGTGTTAAAAGTCTTAAATCTTATATACAAAAAAAAGGATGATATAAGTTTAAAGAACAAAGCAATGAAAAAAGAACATTTTTTCTGAAAGCATTGCTCCTATCTTTCCTGTTAAAAAGATCCATTGATGTTAGGCTATGCCTACAAAAAGGTACAAACCAGCCCAGCTGCTGGCGAGCAGGTAGTCGTCGGGGGCTTGACAGACAGCTGCTCGGAGGTCTAACCCCCTGACGATGGTGGTCACGGCTACTAGCTATCAGGACTCGACGCTCATTGCGGAGCAGTTTGAGCTTTTCAGAAAGGCCACTTGAAGCGTGCTCAAAAGGGTATCCTTAAATCAATGGCCAAAATTGGACACGTCTTTCAGTAGGAGAGGGGTGCGTATATTTGACTCAGCCGACCCAGCGTCTAAATCTTGTTTGCAGAACACAGTGGCCGAAACAAGGCCCTGGGGAGGTGCAGACCTCAAAGTGAGTCGGGTTGAATTGCTACAAAGGTTGTTGAGGACTACGGCGTGGATCCCAGATATGAAAGATCCATCTGTGGTCATTTGGCGCCTACAGAGATTCAACCCCTCACTGAAGACATGGTCTGAGCATATTATGGCATGACTGGACTCAGGAGGAGGGCACAACATGAGAACTGCAGCAACATCTAGTTGTGCAGATTCTTGAGTCCCGGAGAAGAGTTTTTGCGGTCCTCAACAACAGGCCATTCTACCACCTAGGCCAGGTCAACTTCAGGGTTCTGGTGAGGGATAGGAGGAGCTTTTTGGGACAGAGGAAGATCGGGGCAGATGTTAATAGCAGCTCCAGGTCTTACTATTACACAAATTAACTTGTATCATAGCAAAGGCGCCCCTGCGGTTCTGCAGAGGAGCATGACTGTGAGGCATACAGGTATCTCACTAATCCAAGAACCTTGGTTATTCAGAAATACCATAAGGGCATTAGGGAGGGGCTGGTTTCTGCTACAGGCACCTCAAGGCGGTCAAATCCAGGGCCTGAATTCTGGCGAAAGTAGTCAACGTTGTCCCTCTGCCAGAACTGTATTCGAGAGAACTGATGGCGACATCCACAGATCTTAGAGAAATCGGCAAGTTAGTCATAGGATCGGCCTGCTTTCCGTATGAAAGGGAAACTAAACAACCAGGGGAATTACGTACACTGGTAGAATACCGCAAGGTAAGGGGTCTACCATTGTTGGGGTGTGATCGTAACTCCCACCATACATTGTGGGGAAGTATGGACAAAATCTCAAGAGGAAATGATCTATTGGAATACCATATTCAATCACTACTAATTTAGATATTTGCGACACGGAATATACTTCGACGTTTTACAACTTGGTCAGGGAAGAGGTCATTGACATAACCTTCTGGACCGGCAGTCTTAGGGTTAAAGTGAAGAAGTGGAGAGTTTCGGACGAGCCCATTCTTTCAGATCACTAACAGATAGAGTTCGATTTGCAATCTACTGTATCCTCGGGCCCTACGTGACCAGAAATTCAAGAAGAACGGACTGGAATCAGTATTCCACTGAATTAAGGAGTGCACTTTCAGAGGTGGTCAAGTAAGTTAGGGATGTCGACACCCTGGATATGGCAGTCAAAACTTTCACAGAGGCCATCAAATCTACTTATGAGAGAAATTGTTGAACCACAAGAATCCAATAGGCAAGGGAGACGAACTGGTGGAACGGAAAGCTCGAGGAGCTTCGATGAGGAATAATTACAGGGGTGCAATACGTAAGGCCAAGTAAGCGAGTTGAACCAGCTTTTGCACAGACATCGAGAAAGGGGCATAGGCGGCTAGACTGAACAAGCTGCTCTCTCAAAACCTCAACGCTATTCTCGGCACACTAAAATTGCCCGACAGAAGATACTCAGTGTCGGATAAAGAGACCCTAACTCACCTGATCAAGGCACATTTCGAGGGCTTTATAAGATCTGCGGAAAAGAAAACGATACCTCGAGGGCATCTAAAGTCATCTGTGGCTCAACTGGGCCCACGACGGCGGCTAGTTCACAAGATTGTTACTCCCCCTGAGGCCGTGTGGGACCTGAAGTCCTTCAGCCCTTACAAGTCTCCTGTTCCGGATGGAAAATACCCGGTCTTCTTACAGAAGGCTGGCTAGTCCATCATAAGGCCGCTAATAAGATTTGTTACGGCTCGTTTGACACTGGGATATGTCACTACGGCATGAAGGGGCACAAGAGTGGTCTTCATTCCGAAAGCAGGCATAATCGCTTACACTTCACTCCAGAATATCCGCCCCATCAGACTTACAACTTTTCTACGAAAAACGGTGGAAAGACTTGTGGATAGATACATCCGTGACAGGGCCTTGTTAGGTAGGCCACTTAACAAGCAGAAACATGCCTAGAGGGCTGGTCACTCGATCAAAATGGCCCTAAGCGTAGCAGTAAAACTAATCGAAGGAAAACTGAAGCAGAAAGGCTCCGCGATCGGAACCTTCATGGACATCGAAGGAGCCTTCAACTACACCTCTAAAGAGGTGATGAGGGCGGTCATGATTGCTCATGGTGTGCCAAATGCAGTCGTAGAATGAACCTGCCACGTATTGGGCAACAGAAACCTAACAACGACTAAGGTCGATACGACCTTATACGAAGCTGTTGACTCGGGATGCCTGCGGGGAGTTTCATCGCTTCTACTGTGGTGTGTGCTTGGCAGTTGATGAACTGCTTCATCTACTAACAAAACAAGGTTACCACGCTATAGCCTCTGCGGGTGACATACTGGTTATTGTGCACGGCCAGCATCTAGATGCGCTCTTCGGGGTAATGCAGCAAGCACTGAGGATAGTGGATACCTGGTGCGAGAAGACCAGATTATCGGTCAATCTGAGTAAGGCGGACGTGGTTGTTTTCACTAGACGGTACAAGTGGGGGACCACGGGTACACTGAAACTGGGTGGGCGACAACTGAGAATCACTGAACGAGCAAAATGCCTTGGAGTCATCCTGGATGGGGAGCTGTTATGGAACAAGCACCTGGAAAACAAGTTCAAAAAGCTTACAGCAACCCTTTGGCCATGCAGGAGAGCTATAGGGAAAAGCTTGGGCTGAAAAGAGAGACACCTCGAAGTCGACACATACAACGATATGGGAGGCACTAACAGGGTTGGAGCTCATCCATCTTACCATCAAGGCCATGACAGCGAAGGCAGCCTGGAGAGTGAACATGGGAAACGGCTGGTGATGGTGGCGACTGATTCACAGATGGCTCTGAGAACAAGGATGAAGCAGGAGCCGGTGTCCATCGTAGGATGAGTAGAATAGGCTTCACAGTCCCGATGGAGTCCTATGCCACAGTCCTACAAACTGAGATTATGGCCATGCGCAAGTTTGCCTATAAGGCATAGGAGTATGGCAATAGAAGAAATATCCGCATTTGCTCGGATAGCAGAGCTGCTATATATAGTGACCCTGAATGGAACAACAACTACGTCGCTACTAGTATGGGAGTGCTTGGAGGCACTTAACAATCTAGCGACAGAAAGCCAAGTGACTCTATTTTGAATCCCTGGACACAGTGGCATTAAAGGTAATGAGATCTTGGACAGGTTATCAAAACTAGCAGTATAAGAGAACTTTAGCGAACAAGTCGTGGATATTCTTAGTAGGTTGGTCACTAAAGAAATTAACAGTTGGCTGACCGAGAAATACCAGAAGGAGTGGAATTAGGCTATTGGCTGCAAACAGGCCAAGACACTTTTGGGTTTAAATTTGAATTTTTAACATGCTGCGGAATTATGCAAACTCGGTAATTACAATACAATACTCAGAAAGTCAAAATACTGCAACCAGGGTATACTCAAAGCATAATTCAATAAGCTTACCAGCGAATTGGAAAAAATACTTCTATCTATATTCTGGTCGTTGCTATCTCCTTTCAAAATCAAGACTGGTTTTTAATAGGTCAGACGGATAGTGGTTCCAATACTATCCGTCGGTAGTGTATCAATTATTTCTTGTTTGTAAAATAAAATCGTAATTTATTGAACCATTAAATTAATAATCAATAAAATAATTAATTTCCTTCTACGCATTCATCCTCTTCCAATTCAAATAAAAATTCATCATTGCGAAAGTTTATTAAAGCCAGGTGAAGCTAACAATTCACCAGCAGACTTTTACGAGGCAGCAGTAGATAAGAAAGACGAGTACGTCAGCGCATTGTGAATCAGCTATTTGAATCGGCGTATTTACTTTTCCACTGATTAAAACACTGAATTTCTGCGAATTCGCGGTGGTACATTCATAATTGTCTAAATCAGCGTATATGTGGTTCTAATCAACCAATTTTTGCAGATTCAGATGTGAAGAGTGAGCAATCTATATGAAAAATTCTTTTTCAGATGATTGAAGGATTTTTCTTTTTACCCTCTTTCGCATAGGTTGGCTGGGGAATGGGATTTTTCATTTTAATATAAGTTTTCACAATTTAAACAGACACTATGCGTTTAATAAAGAGAGTGTCGAGCAAATTAATAGTTTTTTTCAAATATGAGCAATTTTCCTTCTCAACATTTTTTCTGTATCTCATGTCACTTGGCTCAAAATTTCAATATTCGATTCGCTTTATTTTTTTGGAAATTTAATCCTACTGTTTGAATGAATAAACGATTTGATATTGAATTTGCGATTCATAATTTCTTATTCTTTTCCAATTTCCCTCTTCTTCTCAGTATTAAATGGTCTTGTATGTACATGTATGTTCCTTTTTTCTCTTGAAAGTTAATTTCACCATGCCTTTCAGTTGATAAATTTAATCAGAGATAAACAACTTAATGAAATACAAACAGTGTAGAAAGATCAATGAGATAGCGATAAGTATAATATTGCGGTAAAACATTTTGGAGAGTATTCATTAGTCACACTCTTAACCAAATCCTTCACAAGTAGGCTCCCTTTATTTGAAGAAAATGAGGACCGTCCTTGGTATTTTGTGTTTCATCGTAGTACTCTTCCCCAATCCTATTGGTAAATATAACTCTATTTATATAATACTATCATTCGAAGTGCATTTGAAATGGAAGTATTTCCTCTTCGTTTCGTCTCACTCTATTTTTGGCATAACTTGTTTATTAGGCAATTCTGCACATTTATTATATCAACGTAATTGTATTTGTGTTCGGAATGCAGTTTGTACGTTGCATTTGGTTATTTTTGGGGTCATTGGTGCTTGAAAGACTTCTTCCAATTTCGGAGTTCGACAGCTGTCGTGCAGCTATTACCTATAACTCTGGGTACTTGTCCTGAATGCAATAAGTCTATATCCAGAGGATCGCTGGGCGCTGTTTCCTGCATGAAGTGTGGTGTATTCAGCTACCTAGCCTGTGTCAATGTTAGATTGTCAAAAAGAATCATTAGATGATCTGGAAAGGGATCCATTGATTTCATTTGCGTGAACTGCAAATCATTGAATGCTAGCGACATCTCTGTAGGTTGAGATCGAAGTTCCTTGCTTAGTAGAGATATTGACCCTGCCGGTAAGGATCTGGTAGCTAACCTTTTACTTGCAACAGTTTCACCCGCCCATTTCATTGCTGCAGCCCTGCCGCCTGGATACATCGAGGCGATTCACAGTGCGGTATCACAAGCTTAGAAGAAAGCGGCCGCGCAAGCGCAAGAACAGATCAGAAAGCTTTTTGAGGAATTTAAAACTAAGCAGCATGAGTGGATTACAAATATTAATACCACAGATCAGGAAATTAGGACGGACATTTCAGAGAATTCTCATTAGATCAATTTGCTACAAAGTTCAACTGTTAGCAATGCGAATGACGTCTCTAAGATCAAGTCGGGGGCAAGCTCGCTGAAACTGAAGGGGTCCTCACTTGAAGCTTGCCTCAACTATCAGGAGAAAGCAGCGCTTCAAACTAGCCTTGAGATCCGAGGGTTACCTGTTAAGCCGGATGAGGATCTTCCATCGGTCTTGGAATCGGTTGCCAAGGCACTCAATACTACATTTGCTGAAGATGATCTTTTGAATATTTATCGTATTCGTAAATCCCGAACATCCAATCCACTGCTTGCACCCATCATCGTTGCCAAGAGAGAAGAAGTATCATTTTTGTACGTAAGGCTTTGACGCCCTTTGATCGAAGGATGTACGCTGCTGTATTGGATTTAAGGAGACAAGAGAAGATAAAATATCTTTGGATTGCAGGAGGAATGATCTTTTGTCGAAAAGATGATGGCACTCCTAGAATTCAACTGTCGCTGCTCGAACACATAGAACGATTCCAATAGCAATAAGGCTATCTATAGAATGGTTCCACACACAATTGTGTGACATTATTATTGTTTGGCTATTTGACACCTGTTAGTAAATAAATCTTCAATATTTTTAATTTCTTTATACCTTGTACATATGTATATTCAGATAGAAAACTTGATCTCATGTTTAAACTAGTAGTTTTGAATATTGATTTTGGTCCTTTTGAGTGTAATTGTATAATATTAGGCTCAATTGTGATTACACATTACCTCCAAATTTTCTAATAATCTAAATTCAAACCAACCCAAAGACTAGTGCGGAAACTCTCAAAAATTGATGAACATACACTTCATGAACATCTAATGAAGTATGATTGGGCAAAAATATTACTAGATACAGATATAAATAATAAAATCGACGCCCTGACTTATTACCTAGTCTCCGCTTTCAACAAATTTTCTCCTCTACACCTTGCTAGAAAATTCAATAAATCTACCCCCTGGATCACATCTGAAGTTAAAAATCCGATGAAGGAACGTCATGGCAACCGCCGACTTACAAAAAGAACAAAAAGCAGTATAGTACTGTCTCAATTTCGTGAATTCAGGAACCTAGTTCAAACTGAGATTCGAGTTGCGTTCAATTAATACAATTACAACGAGATTGCACATAGAGACAGAACAGAGGACATTTGGCATCTCCTTGGACGTTGACACCTAATTCCGCCCAAGCACGAATCTTTAGATAGTAATTGCCCCCCTAATGACCTTTTAAAGACATTTTTCACATTCCCAGTTCCAGACTTATCATCATCATCTTCCACTACCCCTCTTAATTCAACATTTAATGACTTCAACTTCTTTTTTGATGACATCACACCTGAAATACTTTTGGAAAAAACACTTGAAATCAAATCGAATGCTATTGGAACTGATGGAATATCAATCAAAATGATTAAACTTGCCCTTCCAATTATTTTCCTATTCTTCTGCATATTTATAATTCTTCCCTACAGGTCGGTATTTTCCCAAATATTTGGAAAGATGTTGTTATTTGCCCAGTTTCCAAAATTTCTAAACCTACTTCTCCGAAAGACTCTCGGCCAACCTCTGTTTTATTTATACTGTCTAAACCTCTTAAAAAAATTGTCCACCTGCAACTTTCCAAATTTCTCGAAATATCTAAGGCCATTGACTCGATGCAGTCAGGTTTTCGAGCGAAACATAGCACACTCACAGCTTCCCTTAAAGTATCAAATGGTTCAAATCCTATTCTAATAATCGGTCTCACGGAATTATTAATAGTAGTGGTGGGCTTTCTGACTGGTGGGAGGTCAAGAGTGGGGTCTCTCAGGGCTCCATTCTGGCACCCCTCCTCTTCAATTTGTTCACCTCTGACCTTGGAAGTTAACTTCAACATTTCAGCTACCACAAATATGCTGACGATTTTAAAATTTACTCAACGGGACCAATTTTTTCACTAAGTGCTTGACTTGTTCTAGTCCAGGAGGATATCGATCGTGTTATCTCATTGCCCCGGAAGAATGAACTCACTTTTAACCAAGGCAAATTTCAGGCAATTATTGTTAAACCTACTTCGCCTCCGTCGCTTGAAACTCTGACATTATTTCCACCCCTTCGTATCGAGAATCTCAATATCCCTTCTTCGGAAGTGGTTAAAGGTCTGGGATATTTTCATAACCGTACCTTGACTTGGAAGGAACAGGTACAGAGCATCTCGAGGAAAACATACAGAATTCTAAAACAACTATATAGGAGTAAGGACTCTTTACCTACCTCCACTCGGATACTCTTGGTAAAGAGTATAATCTTGCCCCACTTTGACTACGGTTGTTTGGTATATGATGATTTGACCGACGATTTAAATTTAAAGCTCGAGCGTGCGTTAAACGCCTGTGTCCGTTTTATCTACAATTTGCCTAAACACGAACACATAACCCGATACTAGAACCATCCAATCAATACGATATTAGAAATGCACCTTCCGTGTATCATTTCAAAAATCTCTTTTTTAAATATTTGTGCAGTGCTTCGAACTTAACTCTTGGAATAACTTATTGGTAAACTTTCATATTTGAATCTCCAGCATGTCGTCTTCGAGCTTGCTTTCGTTTTTATCAACTTTTTACATTTTTATTTCTTATACACACAGTTTTTCCCTTATTATTTCTTCCTTAACATGCACAAGAGCTACTAATTGATTAATCACTAAATGTTCAATACTATGTAATAATCTCGTACCCAATATGATACGTAATCTGAGGTCGACTCTTCATTTATTTTCATTACTTTATAGATTTAATCATAAGATCAATCAAGTATACTACCAATCAGTGCTTGCAAAAATTTGTTATGACCTTGTACAATTCTGTTCCTTAGAGGATGATCCCTTTCAGGGATGACTCGCTGGATTGCTATGATGTCAACATCATCCCTGATAGCAGGGGTTACATGGCGTGTCTACACACTTTCTGGTGCCAGAAACACCCAGAGTTCTTGCACGTCCCGCCACTGGCATTGCGAATCCACGCCGACAACCTCTTGCGAACAGGATATGTAATTTGATATGATATTAAGACCAACCGTGGAGATCAGGCATCCCTCGAGAGACGATGGCGATTTCAAGACAACGAGATACATCAACATTCAGGTTCCTCCTCAGCCTGAAGATCTGGCTGAAATGGATGCCGCCCTTCGTAAGGATCTCTCGGAGAAGTCTGATCTCCGGACCATCATTTGTTCAGTTTATGATGCGGCGTGAGCTTTGGTCGATTCAAATCGAAGGATTAGGCCTTCGATAGATCAAAAAATCAAAAAAACGCTTACATCAACTGAACTTATTGGCGAGCTGACAGAACAGAAAGCTTCCTGCATTCAGTGTGACATTGTCTACATAACATCTGCTAAGCCTTGAACGGTGAAGGTCTAAGAGTCGTTAATGAACTGAGGCACCATCATCACACACTTAGCAAGACAAAGCGATCCCTCTGTTTCTGACAAAATTCCACCAAAGCTCTAGGAGGTCAAGACTTTCTGGACTACGATTTACGAAGTTCGACACCAATTGGAGAATAACAACAACAAATTGGAGAACATTATCCGTTTCAAAGAGCTGTGCGACAACCCTATAACGTCTGAGGTGGAATGTCCACCAATAACTGCCTAAGAGGTGGAGAAAGCACAGATGAGCACAGAGAAATTCCCAGCTGCTGAACCAGGCGGTATCAATAACTTCTGGTGGAAGTACACTTCTACACACCAACATCTGGCTCAGACTTTCACCTTGTACTTAAAGTCGAAGATGTCCATTTCGCTCTGGATGGTGTTCGGGCGCACAGTTCTCCTACCGAGAAAAAGCAATTCGTCCAATCCAAGAAACTACAGGCCAATAACATGTCTGGACACGATGTATAAGATCTTTACAGCTGTCCCAAATGACAGAATTGTTCGGACAATTAGACCTGTGTGGAGAGAGATTAAAGAACAACGTGAATGAAAAAAGGTGCAGCAGGTGAAGGGAGCAAAGAAAGAACATGCTAACAGACACTAGTGTCTGCGAGGACGCTGCATACCATAATACTATATGCAATCTGTCAATGGCCTGGATCGATTACCAGATAGCTTCCAAATTAACTCTCCATAGACTTATTATCTGTCTGTCTGAAAGCCCGAAGGTTCATCCACGCATAGTCGGATGCACAGAGAGATTAATGCCTTTATGAACAACCAGATACACTATCTCATCTGGTAAACGAATTGTGATAACTAACAGCGTTACCTTTCAGTACGAGCTCGCGGCCCTTGACATGCCTACAATTTAGATCATGCATATGAAAAAGAGCTTTTACGTCAAGTCGTCTTTTCCGCACTCATACATCCCACGCCGTGAAGGTAGGCATGGACTTTTTAATCTCCAATGTCTTTATAACCAAATTATTCTAAGTACAGCTCACATCCTCGCAAACAGCAGAGATCCTCCTGGCAAGGGTCAGGGATTACGAGTTAATTAGCAAGGGAGCGTTTCTGTACAAAACCGCGGAGCAGACGGCTGAGACCCTTGTCCTAGATCTTAACAGCAGAAGTGGGGGAAGTGCATCACTCCATCTCGATGCCTTACTTTTATGTACAAGCACGAATAAAGAAAGTAGGGGTCAAGAACTTCCGAAAACAGCTCCACGATAAGATAATGCACTCAAGCTTTCACAGAAATTTGAATTTTTGTAAAAAAGAATGCGAAATCCTTCCTTGTCGATGGAGTGATAATTTGCTTCGCTCAAATCATCTGGATTTAAATCAGGTACAGTGGGTTTTATATTTGCGTGCCCGGACGGTGTAGCTTCCACCTTAGCATACCATAACCGCGTTGTGCGTCAAGGAGTTCTCAGCGATAGGTGCAGAGCGTTTCATGCACATTCTGAGCACATACTACCCGCGAGATCCACTTACGCGGGAATGACGTATTCCCACAGACACATTGTGGCCCTCAGAGTGCTTCATTTCTATCTTTGTCATTCTTACGG
Source organism: Melikaiella ostensackeni (assembly GCA_032362435.1). NCBI lineage: Eukaryota > Metazoa > Arthropoda > Insecta > Hymenoptera > Cynipidae > Melikaiella > Melikaiella ostensackeni. The sequence goes on from JAUMHM010000083.1 coordinate 53,975,481, forward strand.
TGTCAACAGCTGCTCTGCCTTGTCGCGCCGAATTCGGCCGACAGCAACATCAAAGTTAAGGAGAGGGAAAAGGTCGAGATGTATTGTGACCTTATAAGTGAGCTGCAGTAAATGCACCAAGAATATTCGGTTAAAATAATTGTCGTTGTGCTCGGTGACGAGATTCTTTTATTAGAATAGTTCAAATTAATATTATCCATACGAGATACTGGCAGTAGTGTTGCTTCTTCCTGACATTAATAAAAATATGTATATACTTCTGTCAAATTCAGAAGCATGCATGCTTTTTAGTACTCTTCAGTACTTGAGTACGCTTTAGTATATCCCAGTACTTTTTAGTTTCCTTTTAGGAAAAAAACCTACAGTTGAAACAGAAAAATGCTGGATCATTAAATCAGCAAAACTGAAATATGATTAGGTATCTATCAATATTCGTATAATTTATTATTTACGCAATCGAGCAGAATTATGCTGATATGTGAAAAAATATCTAAATAATCCAAATGAATCTGCTTTATATTATGATCTGGTAATATATTTTAAGAGAGATGAAAAATACTTAAAGAAAAAAATTGCAAAACGTATTTCTTCTAATTTTCGAGATCCACGTGACACCTCTTAATAGTACTGATGGATGAAAGTCAAAGTTGCCTAGGATAAAATTGATATATAAAGTTTTATTGTCCACTCTGAGAAATGCTTTCAGTTTAAATTCATAAGAAGTACAGGTGTTTCAAAATATTTTTGTATTGTGGAAAATTGAGAGTGGAAAAATTTGCTTACAAGGGAGGTTTTTTCATATCGAAATTTTATTTTACATTCATCTTGCTTTACTATAAACCTCGCTCGAAACGCAACGACCATTCAGATAAACTAATAGAATGCCATTCCCAATAAATTTTGAATAAAAATTTGTGATTTCTATTCAAAAGCTGGCTTCGGAGACATAAAAAAATATTTGAAACCATTTTTATTGTGTGAGTGTGCTACTGACATTTTTTGTACAATATAATTTTTTTGATGTAACTTTGCAAATTTATAATCCCAAACGTACCAAAATTCCGTTATCAAAAGTACCTTTCGAAGGGCTATTCCAACTGAAAAAAATTCAGCTACTCGTACCGAAATTTCGATAAATTTTAACAGAGAAAAAACAGTATTACTGATGTCTTAAATATGAGGCATAAAGTATAAAGTATGAAGTATCAAATATGAATTTTAAAGTATAAGGTATAAAGTATAATGATCCGAGTCGACAAAACATTATCATAAAAAGATTTTCGTGAATGTTACTTTGTGATCATAAGCTTTTATTATTTTTGCGAATTCAGTGTGGAAGAAGCAGAGTTGTGAAATGCAAATAGTTTACAAGGACAGATGAAATAGCGACTTGTATAAATCTTGAAACATTTGTAGAATGTTAATTAGATACATTTCTATCGATATTCTTCATGAGTGGTTTTTCTCCAATTCAAAAAAATGAGGACCATATGGCTATCCCGTGAAAACAAACTTAATGCTAAACTATCCATCGGATAGAGAAACACGCACTGAAACGTATACGGAAATGACTTCTCCTAGGACTGATTTTTATTTTCTTTTTCATATGTATCAAGTAATTTCGTTTATTAAATAAAATCTGTGATTTATTTAATTAAGTTAATAATTATTACAATAATTAATTTCGTACATATGTATCCTTTCTTTTTTAGAATTACGATGGTTACATAAAGCGACCAAAATCCATCCTGCGCCAATTATCATATTTAATGTTCATCGCTTCGAGAGTTTTATATCGAGAGACATTCATTATCATCTACCACCAGGAATTTATGAAGTGGGAGCAGAGAATGGTTATATCATTGGAATAATTGCATATGGGAGTTTGTGTCCATTCACGGCTCCTAGAGTGGATCTTGGTAATTTATATGGAAGAGTTAAAGTACGAGTACATGACAACATTGCCAACGAGACTGTTCCAATATTGAGTGATGATCCTCTGAATTCTCAATTCTTCAGGGAATTCAGAACCCAAAACATTGAATTAGCCGAGATACACGAATAATACAATTTTAGAAAATGTATCATTGTCAAATCTAAACGTATGAATGCTTCTTAGGTATATTTTGTTCTGAAGATACACTGTATGAAGGGAGAAAAGATTCCTGGAATGCAGGTTTATATTTGTATCATTTATTGTTCAGACGATCGCGAAGAATTATAATAAAACATCAGGAAAAATGTTTGTGATTACATAAATGATTCTGGACTATATTATGTTATGATATTATACTTTTGAGGAGAATAAAAAATACTTCGAAATGAACTTGCGAATAATATTTCTTCAGTTCCTGAGATCTACATGAAGCCATCTGATTTTTTTTTGGTATGAATATTTATTATTTTTCAAACATTTGACATTTTCAGAGATTGCTTTCATCTCGATTGTTCATCCAACAAGTGACGAGAGAGAACTACGCTGCATAAAATACAAATACAACGTAAGGCATTTAATTAAAAAATTAATTAACTTTAAAGCAAATTTCCATGCACACTCATTACTAGGTAGCCTGTATAAGCCATTTTTTCTTTAAGCGAAAAATAAAATGTTATTATGCCTTGCAACAAGTGACTAAAATTTTCATTGCATAATTTGATTGAATGGGTATTGCTGACATCCTCATAGTGAACGACACTTTTGATATAAAAATCGATCAGTTAGAATTATAAGAATTAAAAAAAGATACTTGTACGTAAACGACTATTCTATCATCCATGCCAGTTGCATTTGAGTCTTTACCCAGTACGAAATTTGTGAATCTATTTTTGCAAATAATGTTTTCCGTTGCTACATACAGAAGGAAAAGTTGTCACTGTTAAAATTTGTGATATTAATTTGGAAGATCTGTGCAACTTAGAAGAAAAGGTATTTCGTACCTCTGAAATTTTGTAGAAGTTGAATCATTATGCTTAGCAATTCTTACTGAATGTAAATATTATTCTAAAACTCAAGTAGATATACTGCATTCAAAATTTGTTTGTGTAGGAGAGGGGACGGGTTTCAGATCAATTTAGAAGTCGCGTGTTGCTCATTAAAACGACACACTCGTAACACAACAACGTTCTGACACGGGTCGCTGATCAATCTCCCTAGCAGTCACCCCAGGTGAAGAGCTACGCAAAGCCATCATACATCACGATTTAGATATAAATACTCAAACTTACTGAGAAACCCACTGAAAGATCCATACTCTTTACCCCAACCACATACACTAAGTGAAGCACTTCACGAGGGCACATAAGTATCCAAAATCTTTCGTTTCAGGCGTCACTTTTCTTCTTATAAGCGACTTTTTTCCACACATCAATATTCGTGCATACATCTTTTGTTCACATTACGTCCATAATCTTTTTCTTTCTTCACATCCATACATCTTTTGCTTCAATTTCATTCATACAATTTTTTATGCAACCTCTTCTATTTCTACTACTCATTAAATCTCCTCGCTCTAAAGACTTATTCACACATTCCAACCACTCCCTTCTTGGTCTACCTCTGGATACACTACCATTTACCTTACCTAAATACACTTGCTTTCTTAAACGTCCTTCATCCATTCCCTCAACATGACCAAGCCATCTCAACAAATTTCTTCCACTCTTATCAGTCAATGTTTCTTCTACACCACACTCTTCAAGAACACACTAACTAGTGACTATGTTTATTAGCGATTCACCGTTCATATTCTGGAAACATTGCATACCAACCGCGTTCAATTTCCTCCCATCCTTTTTTTAATACGTCCAGGTCTCGCTGCCATACAGTTCGTTGGCTGTAAGCACCTACCCGATTACACACGATGACCCATTTTAATCTATAATCCCAAATATCTCCTAAAATACTTTATCTACGAAGAAATGGTTCGGACAAAGGTTGACTAGGACCGAGGGGGACATTTGACTGTACCATCATTTTTTACCTTGAGGTCAATTTTCAAGGTCAAATGGAGGTAAGACCCTTTTCTTAAAAGAGAACCCCTATTTTTGACTGCGGATTTCAAAAGAGCGGGAAATCTCACATCAAAATGTACGTTTCTCAGATGAAAGTAAATTCTACAGCGACGGACAGCTCAATAGACATAAGTGTCATTCTTGGTCGGACGAAAATCCTCACTGGTACAGACCGATGGATCATCAAAATCGATGGAGTGTTATCGTGTGGTGCGGAATAGTAAATGGCTATTAAATTGGACCCAACGTTTTTGACGGAAACGTTGACAGACAAACTTTATTAGAGTTGTTAAGGGACCATTTACCATTTCAACAAGATGGTGCTCCGCCACATTTTCCACTCATCGTACGTGAGTTTTTGAACTGAAATTTCAATGAGAGATGGATTGGATGAGGAGGTCCATTCAAATGGCCCTTCTGCTCACCAGATCTAACATCACCTGATTTATTTTTATGGGGTTATGTTAAAAATGTAATTTTTGCTCAGCGACCCACAACAAGAGAAGATCTGATGAAAAGGATTCGGGCAGCTTGCGCAGCCATCTCTCGAGAAACTTTGCTGAAAACTGTAGAAGGTTTTGAAAGACATCTACGTTTGTGTCTTCAAAGCAATGGAGAGCACTTCGAATAGTCACTCCGTGGCTGATTGTAACACTGGTTGCAATGGTGAGGGGCAAAGGGACTCACGCTAATCAACCACCCGAAACGTGAGTGGCGAGGGTAACTCACGACAAGCAAGCACCCCAAAGGAAACAGAACTTACTACGTCCACGCCGTTTTTTCTGTGTAACGCTGAAAGTAGGGACGAAGTGACTTTTTTTTTGTAACTTGTCACAGAGAAGTGACATTGTCAAGATTGTCAGTTTTGAAACTACATACATAGTCATAGCCTTTACATCTTTTCCGCAATGATTGGTACCATCTGGGTGTGTTTGGGGGAGGGGGGAGATGTTGTGATAGCAATCCACAGCCTGAAGTCTACAAGAAAAATTGATCCGGGCACAGAGTTCAATCTAAGAAAAATCGTCTTGAGCTTCAAGTGACCTTGAAAATTGACCTGAAGGTCATGATGATCAAGATGATGTACATCTTAAAATTTCATCGACTTTTGTGAAGCATCTTGAACGTTTGTTTACCCCGAAAACCAAGACAATTCCGAAAATATGCTTTTACATAAAAAAATTTAATTTAATAATATTGTTCAAAATATATAAAGTTTTAAACAGTTCAATTTTTTATATCAAATCGTTAAAGTCTCTCCCAAAATAGTGGCATTTTCAATGTAATACAAAGAAAGATTTTTTGCATTTTTAATCAGAAAGCTAATTTGCAGCTAAAAAGTTATTTTCAACCAAATACATAGTTAAATTTTCTAAAAAAGTGCTCATTTTGAACAAACAGTTGAATTTTATAAAAGATAAAATTTCTTTTGAAAGAGATGAGTTTTAAAACCAAAAACACGAATTTTCAACACAATAATGGAATAGTCAAATTTTCATCCATTTTTTCTATATCATTATTATATACATATATTTTCATATCATATTATATCATATCATATCAATTATTTCATATCCAAAATCATATTATCACTTTCTTCCGACGATTTTTTCAAATATTCATAACTTTTAAGCGTATTTGTCAACTCAGATTCGCGAGTTAACAATTTCCTTAACGCACTGCTAGAGATACCTTATTTCTGTAAAATATCTTGTTTTTCGGTACCTGCTTTCACTTTTCGACTTTCACTTTTTCACTTTTTCTCTCGAAAATTTTACAATTGTTTATTCCAAAGATGTCGTCATTGGAAGTCAAGGATAATGGACCAGACGCCGCGGAAAATAAATATTAAATTCCGGTATGCTGCATATTGGCGCCAACTTGAACCCTGGCACACCAAGTTATTCGTTTGGAGGGGATCCAGAGCTTTCATTTTCATCTGTTTCCATCCATAATCTCAATGACGGGAGTTTATTAACTGGAAACGTTCCCTTCAGGTCGGTCTGCGGGGGGTAATCGCCAAGGTGGGACAAGGCACACCTATATTTTATAAAAGCACTAATTTTCCTCTACAATACTATTATAGATTCATGTGCAGCGGAGGTACCGGGTGTTTTAAAAATTATTTTGATGGCCAAGGAGCAAATTATCGTACCTGCGCCGGGCTAGGCTCCGGCACATCTTGCGTTTCTTTAACGTCCACGTGTAAGGTTTCATTTTTCGTGACCTGTATACTCTTTTAACCTTCTGTAAGATGTTAATGGAGATTTATGAAATTTTTTCACTCTGAAAACGTCGCTGTCCGCAATTTGAAAACTTGGAATAATAAGTCAATATTTTTCCAATAGACTTATTACCGCCAGCACAATTACAATATCACAAATAATCAAACACAGCAGTTTAACAATTTAAGGTTGAAGCGTTAAAAATGATCAATATTTCGGAAATTCTCTTCGTGGATTTACCAAATAATATAAGCTACAGTTTTTTGACTAATTCAATAAGTGAAATTTGACTAACAAATAAACTTACGAATAGAATTGAGGAAAGCCGCTATTGTAAGGAATTGAGCGCTAATCAAAAATCTTCCTTTTTTCAACATATATAGTCACTGACACACAGATTTAAAACCTTTGACTGACAATTTCTTAGAAAATTCTCACGAAAAAATATTCTAATCACCATCCAACTACTTAGTATTACTCAATCCTCAAATCTGTGTAATATGACCAGGGCAGACCTGCCCAACAAGGGAAAATTTCCGACCGAACCAGATGGAGCGCTTCCACTTTCACTTCGTCCGAAGAGCTAGAATAGGTCGCAGTAGTGGGAGAGTCGCGTGGTTGTCTCTCGCTGTAGTGACGTAACGTAGTCCCGAATATACGAAATATCTGTAGGGTTGCTTCCGCGGTGACTAACTTTTCAATGTGAAATTTAAATAGCAACTAGAGCTTTGATTATTCTCTTATAGTAATTTAACATTTATTCGCAACGGAGGTAATTGAAAATTAGAGGTGACACAGAATTTTTTTCATATGATTTCATTTTTAATATGACATGTTTGTACAGAAATGTTAAATAATCTTTTTGAAGTATAACAATATATTCACATTATGTACAAGATAGAGAGATAAATTATAAAAATCAAATTCCTGTGAATAATGTGAATATATTGTTACACCTAAACAACTTACACTTAAACAACTATTATTTTTAATTATCTTCATTGAAAGTAAATGTTGAATTACTGTAATAAAGCAATCAAAACTCTAGTTGCTCTTTCAATTCTATATTGACAAGATAATCGCCCCGGAAGCACCCCTACAGACATTTCGTATCTTCTGGTCTACGCTACGTCACTACAACGAAAGACCACCACGCGACTCTCCCACTACTGCAGCCTACTCTAGCTCTTCGGAAGAACTGGAAGTGGAAGCGCTCCATATGGTCTGGTCGGGAATTTCTCCTTGTTTGGCAGGCCTGAAATAGGGCATATTTCAAGGTCTGATGAAAGATGTCACAAATTGACGATAAGCTAGATATTTCTGAATATTTTGATCACATTATATGTGCATGCATTAAAAGTGTAATGAATTATATAAGAAGCCTCAACCGAGAAAAACATGTTTCCAACCACTCGGTTCTCAGGCGTCGTCCATACATGATGTCACGTTTTATTTGTGTTCTATCACGCAGTCACGCAAGGCAAATCCCTTCCCACTCTGAGTAATGTCACGTCATGATTAGAACCCCCTCCTTATTCCCCCTCCTTATTTCCTATTTCTGTTTTTTTAATCTTTTTTTATCCTAAACTGTTGTTCTTTTTCTGAAATAATCTATACTGAGATTACATTCTAATGGAACATAAAGCAATTTAAATAATGGATTTTAATTCAACAAAATTAGTTGCGTTATTGCTAAGATTAGACAGATTTCAGGCTCAACGAGAACAATTTAGAGTGAAGATGTTTTTCTAGATAATATTATAATTTCAACTGTGACTTGATGGAGTATAAAACATCCCTTTCCTATCACGTCACACTCCATCACATTTAAATATCGCGATCTTAGAACCGTAGGGTTATATCTTGAATTTTGGAAGTCATTTGATTTTCATTTGTTTCCTATTACTTCACATACAAAGCAAGTGATAATCAAGGGACATTAGGAATTCAAGATAGAACCTTATAATTTTATGGTCAAAATATGTTATCTTTAGAGCTAATTAGGCGACTCAAATTTTTGCTATTACAGAAGAAAAACTTTTTCACGTAATTACGAACATTCGAATTTGGACGGTTGTGAGTTAATGCTTATAAGTAGTTGAAAAATGTTTAATAAAAATCGCGTAAAAAATATCCAAGTGTTTCGGGTAGAATGATTTGAAGTGCACAAGTACACTGAATTCAGAATTATTGAAAAGAAACAATAAATTATGGCACTGAACATGATGATTAACAAAACTGATAATGAAAAATAACAAATTGAAGGCCTGTGGCGTGAGAAAGGTGTAAATTTAGATGAAAGCAATAAAAAAACAAGAAAATTACCGGAGAAAATTTCAAATCTATTATCGATTTCTCGAAAAGGCAAAGTATCTTTGGCGCGTGCGATCGATTCCCTTATTAATCGTCAACTGTCGAAATGACGCCGCCCTTCACTCAACCTCACCCCTCTTAACATCCGATTACATTCATCAGGCTTATCGGAAAACTCCATCATTTTTCGATGTGCCTTCTCAGAGCTGGCTCGTGAAGAGTGTTTACCTAGACTTACAAACTTGAAATCTTATGAATGTCTGCGCGTCCTTGACACGGCTATTTAAAAAAAATATTGTTCTTGTTTATAAATCTCCTCTGAAATATATTAGACTATTATAAACACGCCAGAATTTATTCTACGCTACTTATTAAAAACAACTGATAGCTGGGAATCGACATTTTGCTTTAGTTTAATGATCTCAAATGACGGTGGATGGCGCTGGTGTCACATCTTTCGCTACCTTCAGATAAAAATTGAGGCGAAAGGAGCTAAAAGGTTACCCAGGTAAGTGTAAAGTCACGAAATTATCTTCGCTTCATGTGAAGTTTAACCGGCAAGGTTAATTTCTTTCTGCAGCGGATTCTTCACATCGAATGTAAATGATTGTCTTTGAGCTCATTTGCGTATGACGATTTCGGGAAACAGAAAACTGGTTTCTGTAAAAATACTTGAAAAATAATGTGCAAATCGCATTTTTGATTTTTCAGTGTTGAAGTCTAAACTACAGGCCCTGAGTTATAACTCATGAAAATTTTTGTACGAGTTGGTGTTGGAGTCTTAACTACAATTCAAGGGTGGTAACTCACAAGAATTAATTACGAGTGTGGATTATATTTTAGGGTGGAGCAGAGATAGAAAATTCAAGCAGGGAATAGTTGTGAAACAACGAAAGAATGGCCCAAATAATATTGACCCAATAAAACGTCTACCCGAAAACGCCTGAAAACGATTATTTTCAGGCGGGTTACTGAGACCAATTAAACTTCGTAGGCGAATAATATAATACGAAAGAAAAGTAGGGCTCAAACATTTGTTTCACTTCACGCCATTCAACATTGGTAGCTATTTAAAATGAAGAGGAATATGAGATTTCACAGAAAATATGTGGGCTCAGTTTAAATCGAGAATTGATTTGCTTATCCTTATCCAAAATCAGTTCGTTGAATTTTCTAGTCACTTGGACTTGAAGTAGCCCTCAAAATTTGGTTTAAATTCTAACTTCGAAATAACAAAGGCCTCATTCTTTACCATTTTTCAAGTAATTATGCACAAGCCAACCTTTTCTTTTCTGGAACCAACGAATCGATAGACAAGTACTAACATTTAGTTTTAACAAAAAAAGTTTCTTCTCATCACGCTCAAGTCACGAAATCATTTGCCACTAAAATAGGTTTTTCTTCAGAGAGGCTTTCAAAAATTCATTTTCTTCTTTGAACTTTCGTCTACCGACGGTCAAATGTTTTTATAGAAAAATCATATCCGATAGAATCTCTCCTCTGACATAATTGAATGACTAGTGTTATGGAATTTTCAATGAGACTAACCCGGTCAAGCATGTGGAAACGGGTTGGCCTTACGGAAAATTCTTAACGGTAGGCAGTTCGAACTAAATAAATGACATTAAAATATAAGATTTTTATCAAAATTTTTAAGTATATCAAAAATGATACTCTCTTCTATTCAAAAAATGTTGGTTGGCTTAGAATAACGAGGCAGAACATATTTGTATGGAGCATTCTTTGGAGAGCGGGCTACCCTGAAAAAAAGTTTCTCTCATTTTCATGGCATTCACGTATGTGCCCGACTCGCTTGAGAAGTAGATAGCTCTGGTGAGCTTAATTTTATTTTTGTTGTCAAATATTGGTTTCTGTAGAAAACTTGCCAATCTACACAATTCTTTGTTACGTCTACTTTTTACTTCTAATGGGAATTATGGGATAGGAGGGTAGAAAATTTCCAAGTTAGCCTGTGATTTTCGGTGTTGTGACAAAAATATTTTTCAAAAAACACTAGAATGTGATACACTCAGTAGTTGATAATAGGGACGTGAAAATTTTTCAAAAAGCCTTTTTTGTTTATTGACAATTTAAGTGAGTACATTTCTGTACCTTTGAATGAAAACTCATTTTTTCCTTATCCATTCATGGAAAATTGATGTAAATTCGAGAAGATAGTTGAAAACAAATGCAACGAACAATGAAATTCCCAAAATTATCCTAATGTTATTTGTTGCTACTCTTTTCTATGAACAAATGCTGATTTGACCCTGCTCTACACCCGATAAATCAAGATTTTTTACATCAAAGGAAGCTCAGAACGTTGAAGATTCTAAAACCGTTTCAACTTTTTTGTGCTTCTTCTTTGGGTTTATGATAAACAATATTGTTTAACGCCGCGCAGCACGAGCTGAGGCGTTCGCTCGAGCGGCGCATTTACAGGCTTGCTTTTGCACGCCTGACGTATGAACATTCATTCTAGTCCGAACTTGTCACTGCTACGATTACGGAAATTCCCATTAGGAAGTGCCATTCCAAATTTGCTTTTCCTATGAAATAGAAAAAGTGACTTTTAATTTTTTACATTCTTTTTCGACAATTTGGAGAATGTTTTCAAATGTAATATTTTTTGCAATCTTATCTTTTCAAGTGCATTAATCGAAATGAAAAATCATTTCAATTTCCGTACAAATATTAGGAAAAATCTTTTCATTCTCTTCAAAACTATCAAAATTCTCAAAAAGCATGCAAATTTCATTTCGAAATCTACAAAAACATATAATTTGCTTAAAATGTTTAAAAATATCTCCAAACTGTAAATAATTCTTAAATTTTTTTCAGAAGTCCTGAATATCTTTTAGAATGATTCGAATTGTTCCTGAAGTATTCAAAAAAACTTCCAAAATAAAAAAAAGTGCCTTCAAATTTTCTAGATTCTTTTTCGACAATTTGGAAAATCTTTTCAAATGTTTGATTTTCTATTCTTATCTTAAACTGCTTAAAATGTGTAAAGTTACAAGTGAAAACTAAGTTCATGTTCAAGACGAATAGTTAATCATTCTTCACCAATAAATAGATTAATAATTGCCAAAACAAAAATATTTCGAACACCCATCGAAAGTACAGTCATTGCCATTTTCTGCTGCAATTTCTATCGGGGACACTTAGTCTGTACTGAAAATAGATAGGTACTTCAGTTGAATTAATAAATAAATGAGTTTTGGAACAGATATATGTTATACTTTTCATCTTCTTTTCAGACAAAGTGGGAGGGGTATACTCATTTCCACACCACCCATGAGGTAGAGTATTTGGCGCTTTTTTTTTCAAGTGGTATCCCCAGTAGGACTAATCCACCACATCAATTGAAATGATTTTCTATTTCAATTAATTCATTTCAAAAGACGAAATTGAATAAAATGGAAAATTCGAAAACATTGTTCAAATTGTCGAAGAAGAATGTCAAAAATTGAAAGTCACTTTTTTTTCTTTTGCAGGATTAAAAAAAAATTTAGAATAGCACTTTCTCATAGGAATTTCCGTGATCGAAACATTGACAAGTTCGGACTAAGATAAATGTTCATACGTCAGGCGTGCAAAAACAAGCCTGTAAATGCGCCGCTCGAGCGCACGCCGCAACTCGCGCTGCGCGGCGCTTAACAATATTATTCATCAACAAACCAAAGAACGAGCACAAAAATTTTTAAACGGTTTTAGAATCTTCAACGTTTAGGGCTTCTTTTGATGTAAAAAATTTTGATTTATCGTGTGTAGAACAGGGTCAAATCAGCATTATTTGTTTATAAAAAAAAGTAGCAACAAATAACATTAGAACAATTTTGGAAATTTCATTGTTCATTGCATTTGTTTTCAACTATCCTTTCAAACTTTCATCAATTTTCCATGAATAGATAGGGAGAGAATGATTTTTTATTCAAAGGGTACAGAAATTTCTCTTACTTATATTGTCAATGAACAAATGAGGCTCTTTGAAAAATTTTCACATCGCAATTATCAACTAATGAGTAGATAATATTTCAATGTTTTTTTTTTTCATTTTTGTCACAACATCGAAAATCATGGGCTCACTTGGAAAATTTCTACCCAGGACTTAGTTTAAAAGTTATGCAATGAAGTTATATAATATGAGTATGTCATCAAAAGTAGCATCAATGTTCAAAATTATCTGTAATTTGCAGCTCATTCACGAATGAACTACAAGGCATTCTAAATTGAAATTTTGAATAAAATTTCATTATTTTAATATACTAGAATATCTTTTACATATGGAGAATTCTCTGGAGAGCAGGCCACCCTGAAAAAAAGTTTCTTCGTGCCCCGCTCGCTTGTAATATATAGCTCCCGTTAGATTAATTTTCTTATTAATTTTGAAAATGGATTTTGGCGGTAAACTTTCCAAACTTTCGAATGGAATAAATAGAATTTTCAAACAACAAATGTTTAACAGAAAATTTGTCAAAAAACTCAGGCTTTTCAAAATTTGAGGATTTATGCCATTTTTAATGACTTACTCATATAACTTCATTGCATAACCTTTAAATAAAGTCCGATCCTATAATTCCGCCCTAGAAGTAAAAAGTAGACATAACAAAGAATTGTTTAGATTGGCAAGTTCTTTACAGAAACCCATATTTGAAAACAAAAATAAAATTAAGCTCACCAGAGCTATCTACTTTTCAAGCGAGTCGGGCACATACGTGAATGCCATGAAAATAAGAGAAACTTTTTTTCAGGGTAGCCCGCTCTCCAGAGAATGCTCCATACAATTGTGTCCTACCTCGTTATTTTTAACCAACCAACCTTTTTTGAATGAAAGAAAGTATCATTTTCGATATCCTAATTTTTTTGATAAAAATCTTATATTTTCATGTCATTTATTTAGTTCGAACTGCCTACCGTTACAGAATGTTCCATAGGGCCAACCTGTTTCCACATACTTGACTTAGTCTCACTAAAAATTCCGTAACACTAGTCAGTGCCTATTTAAGGGGTTATTCTACTATCTGAGAAAAAAAGGTGATTTTTGAGAATTTTTTTCTCAACAACTACTTTATATAATTAAATTAAATCTTCAGCGTTTATTTATGCAGTCACAAAGTTGACAATTTTTTTTTATGTAAAATTATTTTTCAGTTTAGGTATTATTTAACAATGAACAAAGTGTCCAAAAAAAAAAATGCTTGTTCACTGCGCGCACGTTTTCTCAAAAAGCTTTCAACCTATCACTCTCAATTTCTCTACTTTCATTCTCAACACAAATATCTACAAAGTGACAAGACAGGGGGCTGAGGCAGGACGTAAGGGGGACTAAAGAGCAGATGGAAGCTATGAGGGAGGACTTGAGGGTTAGAGATGAGAAATGGGAAAAAAATGAAAGATTTCAGGAAGCAAGTAGAAGGATTAGAGAAAGAAGTGGTGTCGGTAAGGAAAGAAAAAGAACATCAAGTGAAACAGATGGAAGAGGAGATTAGGGCACGGAAGAAAAGGACGGAGAAAAAACTGGAGGAGGTAGAGGGTGGGTCAGATATGGGAGAAGGTAGAAGGGGGGAGGGTGTGAAGAAAGGTATGTGGGAGAGGGTAGAGAACATGATAAAAGAGGAAGTGGAAGGGTGTAGGAACGAGGAGGAGGAGGTGGCGGCTAGGAAAAGGATGAGGCTAATGGAGTTAAGAACGGAGAGAAAAGAGAAGGCGGATTGGAGAAATAAAATCGTGATAAGAGGTTTGAAGCTGGAGAGCTGGGAAGGCAAGTTGGGGGTAATGCGAAGTGAAAACAGGATAAAGGTTAAGGGGGTTCACATCGATCACGATTTGACGCGGAAAGAAAGGGAGATTCAGAGAATGCTGAATGCCAGGGCCAGAAGGGAGAGGAGCGAAGGGAGAGCGACAAAGGAAGGGTATAAGAAGATAAGAGTAGAGGAGTAAACGTGGGTGTGGAATGAGGAAAAAGAGGATTTGAAGGAAGTGCAGGGGGACTTGTTTCGGGGGTAGTAGGGGAGCGGGGGAAAAACAGAGGGAGCAGTGGTGCAGGTGCTGTATTGGAATGTAGCAGGGGTAAAAAGGAAGGATGAGGATTTTTGGAGATTTGCGCAGGGATTTGATGCTGTTGGACTGGTAGAGACGTGGGTAGAGAGCAAGAAGTGGGGGAGAATAGAACCAAGGCTGCCAAGGGAGTTAAGGTGGAGGCTCCAGGGGGCGGTCAGACTGAAGAAGGAAGGTAGGGCTAGTTAGGGGAATCATAACGGGGGTTAGGAAGGGATTGGAAGAAGAAGTTCATGACGGGGAGAGGGACAGGGGGTGCAAATAGGATT
>JAUMHM010000083.1:54012846-54027154 GCA_032362435.1 Melikaiella ostensackeni
GCACCAAAAATCTTCGGAAAAGTATACTCTGGTTTCTGGTTCTGAAATTTGTTCGAATTTTGTCGGCCTGTGTAATTTTGAGTATCCTCAATATTTCTATGCAGAATACACAGGAATAAAAAATTTGAAAATGTCTAAAACAATTATTCAGAATATTTTGTTGAGCTCTGAGAGTAACACGTTTTTGCGTATGCTTTCAGGCATTTTTCTTACTTTTAATATATTACGAAAAGAATATAGGTCACACCCCTGCCCCTTTCCAAAGGCTAAGGGGGCACCCCTGTGACTGGTCACAGAAATAATTTCGGTCACATCATTATCCCTTTGCAATTTCTCGTGGGGGGAGGGGAGAAACACCCCAGTGACTAGTTATAGAAATTAATACGGTCATAACCATCCCCTTTCCAACTTCTCGTGGGGGGGGGGCAGGAAGGCAACCCTGTGACTAGCCACAGAAATAATTTCGGTCATATCCGTACCCCTTTCCAACTTCTCGTAAGGAGCGGGAAGACACCCCTGTGACTGGTCATAGGAATAATCAAAGTCACATTCCTGTATCCTACCCCTTTCCAATATTTCGTTATGTTAATATATTTCGATAAATATTATCTAAGCGGAAAAAGTTTCAAATATAAGTTGTAGCCCTTGATAAAATTGACCCTGAATGTAAAGTGAAATTGTTTGCAATTACTCTTTTCGTTTCAGCAATAATGCTCACTTACGCATTTCGCCACAGGAAGCCTGGAGTTTGGTTTTCAAAGTCCTTTCTATGTTTTTCAAGTTTTTGAAAATTTTTTGTATTTTTTTCAGTTTTTCGTAATTTTTATATTTTTTGAAGTTTTTCAGAATTTTTCGTATTTTTTCATAGTTCTTCAATTTTTTTTCTTAAAGAAACTATTACTAATTTTTTCTCGAGTAGCAAATTTTAATTTCGGAAATTGTGTGAATGGACCGATTCCTAATTTCTCAACTCTTAGGCACCACAGAAATTCGCAGAGATAATCTGCCAAATTCTGTTTCTCGAAACCTCCTCGAGATGATGATTTACGCATCCAGTGTCAGGAAGATTCGATATTTTGGGTTTGTGCGTCTGTTGACTTATTTACGAATTCTTCGGAATGATTCACAGTTTATAGCCATGTTCTTTGAGATCTGTGTAGCCCCTCCAACAGTCCGTAAGGACTCCTGTTCCAGGGGCTACATGCTTCTTGATCAAAGAGATCAAATTATTTTGTCTCTCTTGTTTTCAGGGCAAACTTTCAGTCTACAGGAATGAGCATGCCCTCTGTGGATCATTCCCAAGATCCATGAACCTCCAACTACGCCTCCACGCTCTTATGTACTTACGGCGACCGATCTTGCGTTCTTCGATTTCAACGATTTCGCCGACACCTCATATTAGTCCCTCGTTTTCAAATGTTGAATCGAGAGCAACCATGCATACTTCTCGACAAAAAGGGAAGGGATCGGAAACTTTTTCCGTAGACACATGCTGATTATCAAAAAGGCTACTATCGCGGATTGTTTGGTCGAAAGTCATATCTATGGCAAAATAGTATGTTATAATCATACATGCTGCTGCCGAAATATAACATCATTCGAACCAGGTGCATTCTGCGACTGTAGCCTTATGATAAAATTTTCCTCTCTTCTGACAAATGAAACACCTACAAGTTATTGTTTCTTCCACAAGTTGCATTTTCTTCTTATGTTCACGGCAATACCTTTCAGCAAGAATTAAATTGACGTCGCGTAGCCATCGTAGAGCTTTTTTCCTATCTCGAAAAATTAAAATGAGGGTAAAAATATTATAATTTCGATCCATTATGATAAGGCTAGTTTTGAGTGGAAAAGCAGAATGAACTGTACGAACAACAGCGTTGTACGAATAGTGAGAAATGAGTAGAATGGTTTCAAATACAGGAGTAAAATGTATTATTCGAATATGATATGAGTAAGATCCATGCGAACTTGCGATTTTTGAACGATTTGCGAACGGCTTGAATCAATGAACGCTTGGAGAATGGACGGAAGGAGTGAAGTTTAGAGAGGAGTCACATCGCTACACAATGAAGAGTATTTTCGAGATATTGGCTGTCTCCCTCCCACTAATGTCCGCTCTTGAAAGTTTCGCTTCTCCTAACCATTCTACGAGCGCGTATTCAGCCATCCAGGAATTTTTCATATAATTTGAGTCCATTTCCTCGAAAACTATTAGTCGTAGAGTCATCGGTTTTTTATAGCTTTTACTACGAAAATGGAATTTGCGCATATTTTCACTATCATTTTCGTAATCAGCGCATCAAAATACATAAGTATACGGAGTTTCAAATTGATCGGAGTTAGGCGTTTTTCGGGAGTACACTGACAGTCCCTTATAAGTCAATGCTCAATATGTCATTCAGAGAATTTCATTCGAGGATCAGGGCTCGAAGAGGTACAGAGAGCAGCACTCTAGAGCCAACAAACCCGTCCAGTACCGTACTAACAAAGCAGGCAGTTCGAACACTTGCGTGCATACTTTGCATTTATTTTTAAATACACGCGGAGAATTCTCTTTTCTTTAATTAGTCTTCATTATTTGAAAGGGTGCATACTTCATGATAAGAAAAATCTACATTTGTACGAAATTAAGTTAATTAATATTATGTATTTCTACTGGAAATAGTTCATACGGCCCTAATTGTTGACATTGGAGTCGCTCCGCTTTATGTCCAAGGCGATTTTAGGAAAGAACCAAAGTTGGACTTATCAAGGACTTTCAGTGTATATCCAATTTTTAAGTCTATAAAAAATAATTGCATGTACTAGAATCTTCAACGTGGGCTAAGATAGGAGCTTGCACCTCCCATTATCTATTGCTATCGAGCTGAAAACTGAAGGAAGCCAGCATGGAGTCATTGGGACCCGCTTTTCAGTCGAGCTTTCTTCCCGAAATGAAAAGCACAGGTTACGGGGCAGGCGACTGAAAAAAAGGTGCGTGAAGCCGGAATTGCCACATGGTCCTATTAACATGGAAAACATGCTTTTGCTAGAACCAACTATGCCATACAAAAAATTTAACTTTTTTATTATTAGAAATTACATGTAGCAGTGCCAGTCTCACGTGAAAATTCACAACTCCCACATCATGAAATTGTAATTTTATTCTTAGGGCTCCATAATATAGAAATCTCTGAAATCTCAATTTTTAATTCCGTCCAATAATTTGAATTTTCCGAAAATACAAATTCTCATTTTTATTTCATTTTTGTTGCATATAGACCTGCAGCTAGCAATTGAGTGAAAAATTTTCTGGCCTGATTGATGGGAAGCCCTAAACTATTTCGGTGATCCTCCTTATCCTCCATACAGACAATAACAATCCCAATGCCCATTGTCTAAGGAAAGAGAGACATTAGATATTCTAAAGCATTATTATCTAATTTTCATTCCTGTCGGTAATATATTGAGAAAAACCCATAAGAAGAACGTCCTGCGTAGTCTCCCGTCTTACGGTATTCGAGTGATTAAATTTTTTCTTAATTAAATGAGTTCAACATATAGAATATTTTTCCCGGAAAAATAAGCGATCATTCTCAAAAACCGTATGATTTTCAAAGAATTGGTATGAAGCAATAAGAATTAGTCCAAAACAAAATTTTGTGAATGAACACTAAGTATACTTCGGATCTTGAAGTGTGTAGTCTGAGAATATTTAGCAAAGGAATAATTTTGAATAGCGCAAAACATTTGTCAGGGTTTAAAAAAGGGATCATACAAGTAGACAAATAATTTCTAAAAGGATCAAATTGACTTTTTTGACCATTTTTTAAAAACTCATATTTTATGTTCTCGCTGTATCGCTCGCAGGAACATTTTTAATTTTTCTTGTTCCACTAATTCTGCAAGAAAGTTTAGAAAGTTTGGTTTATGTCACAGAAATTTTTCGGCTCTCACTAATGCTACAAGATATAATCATTTTTTCATGTTAACATTGAGAGTAAAGGTGTTAAAATTGCAGATAGAAAATGATGCGTTTTTCTCGAGAATCAGTATTCGGAAATTCTATAAGGACCCTATTTATATGGACGTACACCTACATTTTGTCTTAAATTTAGCATTTATTATACGTAAAATTCTCTCCATGGGACGTTAATCCTGATGATGAAACGCACTGTATGAGAAATTAAAACGAAATTATGAATTTCATCATTGATTTGTTTCGATATTCTTTTTCGAAGCGACTTTGGATAAGTCTCCTCAAAAAATATAACAACAATTTTTGATTATATTGGCTTTAGGGTCAAAATGGTCATCAATTATAGTAGTCACCTATACAAACAATTTTTGTTTTTCTATTGAAGTAATAAGTCGTCAGTTCATTAGGATTGGTGGAATTGTCGTTGTATAATCAAGTATCATGTGACGCACCCTACCTCAATTTGCATAGCGTTGCCATCTTATTGTTTCAATAAAGTTGAAAATATTACGCAATCGCGTTTTTATATCAAAGTTTTTCATATCACATTTTTTTCCTTTTTTTCTCCTTAAATTTTGCGGGTAATTAGATGATAAATTATCACACATTGCAAGAACATGAAATTATCAGCATTCGCGCCAGGCGTTGAAAAAGTGCTCGTCACGTGCACCCAAATACCTATTATATTTTTTTAGCACTTAGAAGCTCTTGAAGTTAACCTTCCAATTATCAAAGAAAACGTACTTTTTTAAGATTTGTATTTTTTGACCGAATATATATATGTATATGTTCAAGGTGGTATAATTCTTGTTCTATCGAACGATTTGAAAAAAATAAGAAGATTTTGATGAATAAAAATATGACGGCGCTTTTTCAGAAAAGGTCACAAAAGGATTTTCTCAAAATGTCCATCTCTCGAAATTATTTCTCTTTTTGGGCAGACTGCTGATAATATTATATACTAGCAATATTATATTCGCACTACAGCACGCGGAAAACGTTGCGCTTTTCATTAACAATATACAAATATAAAACAATATTATTATGATTCCAACTTTAAACTGTACAATTTAAGAAAAAAAATTATTTGAGAGGCACTAAGTTTGAAATATGCAATTTATAGAACTATCGAACTTGAAATAAATCAATTGTAAAGGCCTAGTTCTTGCATCGTTTTATTTTTAAGCAAATTTTTTGATTACAAATTAATGATTTTCCTAATTTAGGAAATTTAAAAGTTATATTAACAATATTTAGTTTTTAATGCTTTTTTGGAATTTTCCAGTTGTGCATGATTTGATATTGTATACTTTTGAGCACATTATACTCAAAATTTCTCAATTTTACAAGCTCTAAATTTGAAAATGGTCCACTTTCAAGTTGTAAAATTGAATAATTTTCAGCCTTCTATGCTCAGTATCGATTTTTTCTGTTCAAAAGCATATTTTAATACAAACACTTTTCGCTTTTGAAAATTTGAA
Organism: Melikaiella ostensackeni; assembly: GCA_032362435.1. Lineage (NCBI taxonomy): Eukaryota > Metazoa > Arthropoda > Insecta > Hymenoptera > Cynipidae > Melikaiella > Melikaiella ostensackeni. The sequence continues at coordinate 54,018,289 of JAUMHM010000083.1, forward strand.
TCGGTCGAATAGAACCGAAGATATTGAATTTTCAAAAAAACGGTTACCCATAATTTTGTTATCAATTCAATTTTAGAAGCCCTACGAAGTTTCACCATTTGATGCTACACAGCAAGACTCTACACGCAATAGTGCAAAACAGCTGGAAAAGCATTATTTTAAATAATCATAAAATTATTTTTTGTAGGGTTTCCATTGCAGAGTTTTATTGTATAGAGTTTATTTAAACTCGCAGAATTTAAATTACTATTTTTTTACAGAGCTTTACATTGTAGAATTTAAATGCATTTAGTTTAAATTTCGAATTACTTTACAGTTGACAGTAGTTACTATAATATACGGTATAACACCCAATTTTTTTATAAATCATCTGACGCTCTTTCTTGCCATGTCTTTATCATTTGCTTGCAGCTGTCAATGTTCAAAGTAAGGAAACAGCATTCGTCATTTCCATTCAATTTTTAAATTCATTTGTGGTTCAACAATTATATTAGGCAACCAGCATAAACATTACGAACGAATTTTTGCACCCATATATGGTATTTGATTATTTCATTGGAATTTCTGCAGATAACAATGTGAGATTATTGAAACTGTGGGTAGATATAACATGAAATCGATTTTATAGGAAGATGGAATGAGGGCTCAGGAAATTATTCCAAGCTTGCTATTTAAACAAAATAGAACAATAAATAAAAATCTCATTGCTATGTATTACATTGAAATTCCCCATAAATAGAGCTGTTAGTGATGCCAATATAAGAGTAAAATTTGTTTCAAATATCGTAATCATTTTTATCGTATAACAAGAAAAACAGCCTCATAAAATACGTCAGATTTGGAAACCTACGACTCATGCTAACACGTGTAATATTCTAATGCTTACACAAATAGTTGACTACTGACCTCGACTTTTATCTTCAATGACTTCACGGGACGTTTTTTTAGGTTTTTCTCAATATATTACCGAATGGAATTAAAATGAGATAACAATGCTTCAAAATATCTAATGTCTCTCTTCCTCTTGGGCAATGGGCAATGTGCATTATAATTAAAAGTACGGAGGATAAAGATGATCATACAAACTTAAAGTCGAAATAGGATCGGGCCTACCACCAATCAGGTCGGGAAACTTTCCATTTCATTCTTAGCTGCAAGCCCATATGGAAGCGGAATGAGAATTTGTATTGTAGAAAAATTCAAATGATTGGAAGAATTTAAGAATTGAGATTTCAGAGATTTCTAATTATTATGAAGCGCTGAAAACTAAATAAAAGTTTTGTGATGTGAGAATTGTGAAGCTTCACGTGAGACTGGCATTGCTATACGCATTTTGCAATAATAAACATGTTGCAGTTTTTTGCATGTTAAAAATTCAACAATTTAATATCTCGTAAACTACTAGCCGCAAAGAGTTCGAATAGTGATCGTTTTAAAGAATCTTGCATGCCCTACGAATCATGTGCTATGCACTTTTACCTTTCTCTTAATCGGAAACAATAATCCAAGCAGACGTTGCAATTTTTACTTTATTGTCAATTAACAAAATATATAACGGTCTGACAGACCTCAGTTCTTCATTAGATCATTCACCCAAATATTTCGAGCAAAAAAGTTTCTGCATATATATTGTTCTAGCAAAAAGCTTTCTTTTGTCTTATTTGTCTCGTTTGCACGTTTTTAACAATAAAAAAGATGTTGCAATTTTGTGCATGGTTCAAATCGACAGCACTCAATTAGCACAAAATTCCTACGTTAAAGAAAATTTCATGTGATTAATAGGTTACGTTTCTTGATGTGGTAGTGTCAGCTTCACGTGAAGCTGGCATTACTACAAAAAAAATTACAGAGCACAAATTTTTTTGCGGCATAAATTAGCACAAAAGTGGCACAAAATTATTGCATGTTGCCCACGTTAATAGAAGAATGTGGTAATTCCATTTTCACACACCTCAAAAAAACGCTTTTCAACGACTCCATGCTGATTCTCATCAGTTTCCGGCACGATAAGAATGAAATATTGAAGCTTTTACTTGAGCACGTGGAAGATTCTAACTCTAGCACGTCTCATTATTTTTTAACTATAGGCTTCCAAAAAGTACCCAGAATGCGTTTCTTTACCCTTTGACCCCGATTTTCAAAAAAACTAGACATGCTATAGTACTTTCCTCAACGGCTCCAGAGTCACAGTTACTGAAAAGGGTTGACATTTTGTATAATTTCAAAAATTGAAAATTATGGGGCCAATTTCATATGATATTGGACTGGCGATGTCACGGAAGTGTTTAGGGCTGAAATATATTGTTTTCTAAGGCAAAATATGAGACATGTACTTTTTTTCATCAAAAATTTTTTTCACGAAATTAGGGCTACTTGTATATTCATGTCAAAAAATGAACAAAAATTTCCTATAAATAGTTGTACCTTGGGAAAGGATTGACATAATTTTTTGAATACATTCGAATTTTTTTAAACATTTCAAAATAGCGTAATATTTTTGAAAAGAAATTGAATTTTATCAAGGACGCAATCGTTGATTTTTTTCTCGTATTCTTTCAAATTCATAGTAATATGAGGAAGATATCATGTGAGTTTCGTCTTCGCTATACTATTTCGTCATACAGAAAAACTTATTTTTTTATAATATAAAATGCATTTTTAAAATATTAATTCTTTCAAAACATTTATGGTTTTGTGTTTTGAAGAGCCTAAATAATATAGGGATGACATGATTTTGTTGAAAAATCGGGAACTTTAAAATGAGCCATGGTCGAAAGTGGGGCGAGAGAAATTGGTGGAGATATATAACACTTCTTGCGCGCGGTTTCTGCATCGCAGTGCAGCTAGGCGTCACGATCACGACGTACCGTTCATTGGGAACTTATTCAATTGCACATTGTATAATTTGTTTGTAAGACTGTTATTTTTGGCTGGTACGAAATTAAAAATAAAAATAAATTTGTAATTCGGGGTGATTTTTTAGTGCGAGTCTACTCGCCTCTCACATTGAAAATTGAGTCAAATAATTCGCTTATTACAGTGTATGTGCACTTCTCTTTCTTCTTTGCCTCACAGTTTTTTTCGGGAAAACATTACATTCTAATGATGATGAAGTGTTATATATCTCCACCAATTTCTTTCTCCCCACTCTCGACCATGGCTCATTTTAAAGGGAAAAAGTCAAGCTTTTTTTTAAACACAATTTTGGAAAGAAAATTAACGTCCGCACTTGGAGGGAAACTCAAAAATATGTTTAAAATTAAAAAATGAAGCTCAAATAATTTTTTTTATCTAGAACCATTGCCTTCAGCGTAAAGCTGATGAAAAAACGTTTCTAATACCTCCATAAGAAAATTAATTTGGATAACTTTTGTAGAAGTTATGGTTAATTGAGTATCAGCGGTATTGTCTTTCTCTCTCGCAATTCTTGAAGGATTTCAAGACCACTTCTTCTTTAAGAAGATACTACTCCTTACTATTCCTTCATGGTATATATCGTTCTGCTATAGGTGTACTAAAAAATATTTTTTCTCTATGAAAATACGTCGGATGATTGTGGAGCGAATTTTAAATAGTTAGTTTGGTAGTTCTGAAGCGCGAAACGAAATTTTTTCAAGTAAACGTGCTCATGCCTCGCCGGATGTTAGTCTCACGTGCAAGCAAGTACGCAATACCGATGTTTTCATAACAGTGATTCAAAATCTAGTCTTGTCTAATAGAAAAAATGAGTGATCACGAGGTCGATATCGACCATGATCACGAGATTCAAGATTCTCGCGATTCACCGAAAGTGAAAAAAAAGAAAACTGACGAAATAGAAATAGATTCTACAAACAATACTCCAGACGTGAGTGACAGGGTTATGGCTACTGATGAAAAAAAAAAATACCAGAAATGCCTTGGCCGGCTTATTCGCCTTTTTTTAATCCTATTTCCAAAACTGGAAGGATTGTAACGTTCAATTGAAAAATATGTATCGTAGCAAAAAGTATTCGTGCTGATGTTTCGTCTTCATTCAATTCAAAAAAGCATATCAAGGTAAGTGCTTACATAGTTTCCTTCTTTATTTTGTCGTTTTATAGTTTAAAAGTCAAACTCGATTCCTTAAATCATTTCATTACAGATTTGAATTGACAATTAAATTACTGAAGTCGAAAAGTTTATATATCCTAACCTCCAAAATTTTTCAAATGACGCCTAAACATAAATATTCACCTTGAAAAACTTATGTTAGTGAATCTGGTTAAAAATTTGTATAAGTGTATATATTAAGATGATTCATTTTATAAGATAGAAAAAAGTTTTCAAAACTGAATAACCAGCCTAAGTTGTACCCTTTTAGTCAAAACATTTTCAACTAGAACTTCAAAATTGGATGTGCTTTACAGGTTCCCTATTTGAGTTCTGTCTTTTTATTGAATTTTTCTTGTTTTTATTTTCTTAATGTCTTTAAAATACATTTTTTGAATCATCCTTGTATATATGCACAAATCACGTGCATTTATTTTAATACCCAGTATTTTTTCATACTGTGAATCAACAAACTCACGTCATTTATATTATAGACGATGCATCCCAGTAATTTAAAAATACTAGAAGAGTCAATAGAAAAACAGGAACAACTGGAGAAAAAAGTTATAAATGGTAAATTTATATCAGATCAGCCTTTCATAGTACTAAAGCCGAAGAAAATGGAAAATGAACCAGTATCAATAGAGAGATGGGGTACTGGAACTACTCCAGTTACACAAAGAATGCTGGCCGAAACTGTGCCAGATTTTGTCGTTGAAGAAATGCAACCACTCAGTGTAGTGAATAAGCCAACTTTTATTAATGTAGCTCGATTAGGTTGTCTGAAATATATTTTAGTAGTATCATCGAGGCAATTAAAAGGCAGACTCTTTAACGCGTACGATGAAATGAAAGAAAATATGATAAAAGAATTGGCAAATCTAAAGGCTGTGGCAGGCACAGCAGATCTATGGACTAAGTCTAAAAGGTGTGTAATTATTTCATGAAATTTAAAAACCTATTTTATTTTAGAATTAGTTTATTCCATATTTTTATTTTACGTTACTTTTTTATGAATACATTTTTAGATTCTAGTAAAAAATTTGTGTTACTCAAAAACTTTTAAATAATATATAGTCAATAGTGTCAATATACATAGGTAATAATTAATATTACATTTTTCATTTGATATCTCACAGAAGTTACTTACGTGTGACTGCCCACTGGATTGATCCAAATACGTTAAAAAGAGAAGGAGTTGTCCTCTGTGTTAAAAGAATCACCGGGTCGCATACGTACGACATTTTGGCAGGAGAAATAAGTAGAGTGCTCTGAGAGTTTCATATTAAAAATAGAATGACCTGTATAACAACTGATAACGGCTCAAATTTTGTGAAAACTCTCAGGTAGTGAAGATTGGTAATTTACTTTTACGGTTTCTTAATTATTATCCCTCTATTCATATTCAAAAGAAGTTCCAAATGTTTACTAATTACTTGCACAGGGTATTTTCCGAAGATGATGAAAATAGTACCGAAGAAGATGATTTAGAAATCCATTGTTTGGATGACATTTTGTCACAAAAAGAAGAGGATGAGGATACCATGCATTTACCAGCTCATCATCGGTGCGGTAGCCACACCCTCAACAGAGTGGCTCAAAAGGACACCGAATCAGCTTTGGACGACAAAGAGTATAAAAAAATGTATAGAACTACCCTAGCTAAATTTCAGAAAATCTGGAACAAACAGAACAAATTGACTCTTGTCGCGGACAAAATAAACGAAATATTAGGTGCTTATCTAAGAACACTGTGCGATACTAGGTAATTTTAAACAAAAATCTTATATCAACCATAGATATTTACTGGAGAACAAACTCGCTCCATGATTTCTAAATTATAGTTTCGAATAGCATAGAGAGTAGAAAAAACATGTTTATATATACTTTCATCTCGAAAATGAAATTATGCACCTTATTCGAATTGAAAATTTGATTCTAGGTGGAATTCTGGATTTGATTCATTGTATCAAATTTCGGGAATCGCAAAACAAGACAAAGGCATTGAAAATTTAGAGGCATGTTGCGACTTTGCTAACGTACCTAGAATTTCTAGTAAAGAAATTGCTTTCCTCGATGAATATTGCAAGGTAAATATAAGATATCACTTTTGTGTTCACTACAAATGATTGCTCTGTGTTAAGACAAGCTAATGACTAGTCTATGTATACTTAAAAATAATATATCTTAGGTAATGAGTCCCTTAGCCGCAGCTATTGACATCTTACAGGCCGAAGAAGGCATGTTCATGGGATATTTGTTACCGGTCATCTCCACTATTGAAGAGAGACTAGAAGTTGCCGCCAAGGAAGCAGTTTATTGTTTCCCTCTCATTGAGAGTATTCAGAAAGGATTGAAAAAAAGGTTTGTTTTTAATAATACAGTATTTCCATACTCATGAGTTGTGCACAAACTAAACATTGATTTTATTTATGCAGTCACGATGTTTACTTCGAGAAGACTGATTACGTGGTTGCAGCTTGTTTGCATCCCTTTTTCAAGTTTGACTGGCTACCTGAAGAAGAAGTAGGAGCAGCAAGAAGATGGGTAGGGGCACTATTGAAAAATTATGACACAAGTAGCAATAAGCCTCTTGTAGAAGAAGAAACTGATGGATATAAAATCGTTAGCGAGAAAATTTTTCGCTTTAAGAGAGATCATTCTCAAAAAACGGGAGTCGAAGTGTTACAGGAATTTCGAAAACCTGAAATAAATAATCTTTCTTTCTTGCACGCATTTCTTTATATAAAGGAATTATTCATCCGCTACAATGCGAGATTACCGAGCTTATAGACAAATTTAGTATTTTGTAATTATTTTACCTGACCATAAATACAATTTTGAGTTTTATTGAAATTTTCAGTTTTTAATCTCAAATGTACCAAATTCTTAGGATTATTTTGAGACATCAAAATAATGTGTTAAAAATTTAATAAAAAAAAAGTAACGGCAAGGTAACGCGTTACTTCTTTTAGTAACGGTAACGGTACCGCGTTACTTTTTTCGAAAAGTGACGGTAACGGTAACGCGTTACAAATTTTGAGGGAGTAACGGTAACGTTAACTCGTGACTTTCAGAGAGTAACGTGTCAAACACTGATTTTCGATTCGAAATAAATTCTAAACAGAAAACTTTAAAATTTCACATTTTTGTTATTAATAAAATATAAGTGCTTCCTCTTTAGCATTGTTTATTTTCGAAGTCATTCACATTCAAATATTGAATGTGATTAAGTGCAATTGATAATGCTACAACTCTTTTAATTTGATATTATTAATTTTCGGACAATATTCATTTCAAAATATATCGACAATGGAGGCTCGCATTTGGAAATTATACTTAGAAACACTATGAGTGAAATATGAATTTGTTCATTTTTGCATAATCGAATTTAATATTATTCGATTCCGAACGATTCCGACTTTCAAATATTCAACCAAAAAGCACAACAAAATAAAATGATATAATTTTTAGAGATTTTTGCTTAAAAAGTCGAAAAAAGTCGAAAATGTGATACGATCCGCTGCCTAGGATCGAAATAAAGAATTTGAAGTACATATTTTAAATTGAATTTCCGGTATATATTTCTGTACTAAATGTTATATCAGTTAATGAGCGAAGAAGTTCGAGAATAATTCTGAAGAAAAATTGAAAAAATAGTAGCATTAGTGGGCAATCACGAGAAAATTGAGGCATTAGTGGATTTTCTTCCAAATAGTGGCAAAATAGTGACATCGCCAAAAAAAGTGTCGAATAAGAGTATAGTGTCAATAGGGACGTGAGTACGATCCTTGATTATGTTAAAAAAATTAAACTTTCTTGAATCTATCTTAGGGTTATCAAAATTGTAGGTAATTAAATTTTCCTACATCCATCATAATTTTCTGAATTTTATCATCTTTTTGCTGAAAATGTAGCAGAATCAAACTTCCGAGGATTTTTCTTAATTTGATTCTTAACATTGAATTTTTAATAAGCTTCGTAGCACATAAGCTATAAACCATAGGACATAGGCACTTATATTATGATAGTATACAACTTCTACTGTTTAGTCGGATTAGAGAAGAAAATCATTGGCTTGGAAATAACAAGAAAAATCAAATTTTTCATGATTTTCCCATTTGATTGCATTTTGCGAACTAGAGATTTCTTTGGTCGTACTTTCAGAAGGTTATTCTAGCACTCCGTAGAAACTTTTCAGCTCCCCTCCACTTCCCAGACAAAGACCAAATTTTATTTTTTTACATACGCTAAAGTGCCCAAGCTCCATTATTAGGTGGATATTTTCAAATCATATAATAAACTTCTCAAATAAGTGTCTCTCCTACAACTCCATTAGGGTCATTAGGCTAGATTACCTCAGTCCAAATCAAAACGGATTAGTTATAAGAGGAGGAGGGCGGATCCTCAAACGGAGTAGAGGAGAAGCTCTATTTACCAAATAGTCAGCTGAAAGTATAGTAATAAATAGGCAAGAAGATTTTGGGTCAGTGGGAAAATCCCGGAATACACCTGCACACCCGGACACCTGAAAAGGCCGGGCCAGGAAGAAGCCGAGGGGCCATTCACTCTAAAATCGCATAGAGTACATAAAGTACATGACGACACTCAGGACATCATGCGTTTCAAGGGAATGTGCAACAACCTCATAACGCCCGAGGAACGATGTTCACCAATCACTGCCGAAGAGGTGAAAAAAAACAATGAAGGGCACGAAAAACTTCTCCGCTGCCGGACCGGATGGTATCAAGAACTTCTGGTGGAAGAAGTTTACTTCTACACACCAACATCTGGC
>JAUMHM010000083.1:54041956-54053097 GCA_032362435.1 Melikaiella ostensackeni
AGATCAAGAGGTGTCGCCAGTATCTGGTATTTTGCAGCTCACGCAGACCCTTTTTCAGATCATCAACTGTATTTTTAGTCAAACCGACATTGATGCAGGCTCAGTGGCCAAGTACACCGCACCTTTTACAAGAAATGGCGTCGGATGTTTCTCTGAAGATTACTTTCTGGCACTAGGGACAAGCACCCATTGTTAGAGATGGCAGCTGATGAGAGCTATCGAACTCCGAAACTGGCAAATAGTCCTTTGAGCAATAAGGAGCTTAAAAATAAGCAAAAACAATAGATATTCTGCACTTTAAACATAATTACTATCACTGCGACACAATATAGAAATATAAAATCTCCTGATAATTAAATTATGGCAAGAACGAAACGAGATGGTGAGGAGCACACGTCAAGAACCGATCAGGACTGCACCCGCATCACCTAGTTATCACCTAGAAAACATTAGTGAAAAAGCTATGAAAATTCAGAGAGCGCTTGAGACCCTCAAAAATATTTTTTAAAATTGACATATCATGAAAGTATCAAAATCAGTAATATCCACTTTCATCAGTATTGTGACACAACAAAAATCTCAGACCTAAGGAATAAACATTAATATTTTACTGTATTTTATTTTACATCATTCGTCTTCTTAATTGGTACAAAGAAATAGCAGCTAATGAGAAATTAATCTAAGAGTTACAAATAATAATTTGCATATAGGTTCGCTGACCTATATCATATGGATATCATATGATAAAAAGGTAACCCTCTTCTCTAGCCGAATTGCATACCCCGGAATATTGGCTGGGAGTTACAAAATGCTTTTAGAAAGGTGGTCTAGACTCTTTCAATGGACTCTACATTCCTCAAGCCTCAGACCTGGACAGCGTAAAATATTATGCTAAGCGCCAAGCTCCAAAATAGCTTGTTTTAGCAGCACATATATCAGACCGAGCGGCATTGAGAATCCCAGTAGCAGTCACTGCCAGCGCAATGGATGATCTAGTCTTCTCTTCGCAAGTCCTCTTGCGAGGAGAAGAATCTCAAAGAAGAAGAACTCTTGCCTCCAGCGGAATCCCCTCGGAGGTGAAATTATATCCTTTCCGAGGCCCCCCCTTTCGAAATATCATGACCTTCGATTTCTCTTTGTTCGCCGTAAGTAAATCTAATTTACAATTTTTTTCAATTATGTTAATTTTCTTTTGAAAATCCACCGGATGATCTACAATCTCAAGAGTATTATCAGCGTTGGCTGAAAAAGAAAGATCTCCATTTTCGAGACAATAGAAATATCCCTAACCCCATGGTCTCTTAGAAAATTCTCGATGTCATTAAAAAGCAAGATAAATAGTAACGGGCTGAGAATTTCTCTTTGGACCAGTCCCAGCGTAGTATATGTATCTTTCGTCAATGTATTGCCTTTAGGTGTAAAAATGACTAAGGTTGCATCGTTATGTAGGCTAGCTAAGATCTTCAGCTTTTTTTTACTGGCCTCATTTTGAACAAATTTTTCCAGAGGGGGTTATAATTCACGGAAGGAAAAGCTACCTTAAAGTCGACAAAAAAGCGCCAACCTTGTCGCTAGATCTCAATTAATGAATTTGTACGATTGAGCTCAAGGTAAAAATATGGTTTACACAACTTATTCCGGCCCTCAAACTAGCCTGGTTCTCAGAAAGATGTCCCTCACTCTCAGCTTATCTCGCAAGCCAATTAGCAAAGTTTCAGTGAAGATTTTAGTAATCGCGTTTGCAAGAGCGGTGCATCTGTAGCTACCTGAGTCAAAGTTGCTCATCTTCCTGTAAATCCTTATTCCATTAATAGACCATCGCGCCCTGGAGCTTTCTTATTCTTACCATTGGGGAGCATACCTCACCAAATTTTACTGTCTGTAAACATTTATACTTATTGTCCACCTGAGGAGCGAAACGAGATTTTCCGCATCTTTTTGAGCATTCCTTCAATTTCTTTAGAGACTTGCATGCCACTTTGAATCAAACGAGGGCTTTCTGCTTATAAAACTCGGGCTCGTGTACTTTACCAGGCTACACTTTTGTAGAGAAGAGCGGGCGCCAGCAAATTATTAATAAACTATTTCTGCATCAAATTCAAAAAATCTTCAACTTTATTTATTTGGGGCGTTAAAGAGCTGATAATAATGGATGAAAATTGGGTGATTATCGCTTTACTATTCAAATGGACGATACCAATAAATTATTAACAATCAGATTTTGACATCAAGCCTAGTCAATTTGAAACTACATGTGAATTCGATTTGGGGTGTTTCCACTTTGTATTTATAAGTGTATGATGCTCATTTGATGAACAATCTGCTTCCTTATTATAATTAATCAGCAAATATATTTGCTCCCTCATAGAGAAAGCATCAACGATAATTTTGAATATTCAAAATTAATAATGTAAATGTTTTAAAATATTAGGAGGTACGCACCATAAAAATACAAAAAACAAATAGGTCAATTAATTCATCTCGAATCAAGGAGTCTTTTCTATACTTACATCAACTCTGAATTAGGTTAATGAAAACATTTTTACTGTAAAAAAAGCAAAGTTTTAAAATATAATAAGTGGCCACAACTTCCTCACTCGGCAGCAAAATGTATTCATATTATAGGTCAATCGGTTCATCTCGAATTGGGCAGTATTTTTCCTAATACGTGGTAGAAAAAATTTTCGAACGCTAGAGTTTGAAGCTGGACCAGTATTTTCGCAAAATTTTCGGAAGGTTCGACGTTTCTTCCCAAATCACAGTGGCAAATATATTTGAAAAATTTAGGCATTTTTTTCTCAGATTTTAGGAAATGTTTCAAATGCAGATTTTTCTACAGAAAAAATATGTTTTGAATATTATTATTACTTAATAAATGTTCATTCATATACCACCAGGCGCCACTACATACACACCAAAATAACATATAATCGCTTGCCTAACTACATGCTTTTTTGGCTCACTAGAGACAAATGTACAATGAATGTACACAACAGAAAGAAAAAAGAGGAAGAAAAAAGAAAGAATCAACCAAAACTAACCTCACACAATTAAAATAAAATTTCTTATCTATCAGATGTTGTTTGATAGATCTTTACATTTTCTCATCTTGTTAACATTGAATATTTTTCTTAGGAAAACCCACGAATCTTGCAATCTATCAATAATAATTCTCTCTGTACTGCATCCAATCAAGTTATTATTGACTAAAATTCTACAATACTTTTCAACAATCTTCCATTAAAATCACATTCCCCTCAATTTTATTCTATTTCTTTTTTAAAAAATTTTTTCATTATTTTAATTTCATTGAAAACCAAATGACCAAAAACATTGTAAATAGGAAAGATAAGACAATTTTTTCTTCACCAATGGTGATACTCCAACGTTCTGTAAAAAAAATTCACCACAACACTAAAGGAGCAGACATTTCATTTTCAAATACGAGTAAGAGAGTTCCCGAAAACGAAGCATCACAATCAACAGTTAGCCGTGAACTGACACTAATTGTGAAACTATCTCAAATTTAAGAAATCTATCTTGAAACATTTGTGTGCAAGAATTGCCAGTCGCTTCATAGCGAACCAACCCAAACCCTCGTGAGAAGCATATGCGTGAAGAATGTCAACAGGTTTTAGGAGACTGTAAAGAAAGTTTTAGTCCCAAATATCAAGATTTAGAAATTTATCTAAAAATACAATATTAATATAGCAAAAAAATAACACAAAAACATCTGTAAAAATTAGAAAATCAGAAAAATTAAAACATAAATGATAGTCAAAATATGAATACAGTACTAAATAGTACATAATAAGATATGCACATATTGTTAATATGGCATCTTCCTCAATATCTTTTCTTTTGCAGGAAACGAGGGTATCATTTCTTTTACCTGAATGTATGTAAGACCTTTCGCCAACCTTACTTCGATAACTACCTGGTTAACATTTAAAAAATTGTAAAATTTTAAAAACCTAAAAAAATTATTACAAGATTTATGTACATAGAACATGGGAAATGAAGGAAATAAATCATAGTGTCAAGATCAAATGTTGTGGGTTGATTTCGAACCAATCTATTCAGATTATTCCATTTTTCAAAAAAGAAAAAGACAATAATTCAAACCTATAACACATTTCTAAAACATTGCTAGATTCCTCAAATTATTAAACTATATTTAAGTAAAATAGACATCTTTTTGTAAATTGAGTTAATCATTAACAACCTCAATTAGAAGAAATCTCAAGTATTCATAGGCAACCCTGCAGATTGGGACCAATCTTTGCTTAATGTCTCTCTTTTGAAATTTCATTAAAATTGAAAAACAAGATAATATGTGATAAAAAATTTGCATTCAAGTATAACTTTCATTTGATATTAAAGTTTTTTATTTTAATAAGAAAATGTGGATAAAGTTCTGAATAGACCTTACCTCCGATTTGCTTGAAACTCCGTGTACTGATGTATTTTGACACGCTGATTATGAAAATAATTAGTGAAAATTGGTGCGAATTGGATTCTCATGGTGAAACATTGAAAAACCCCATTGTGCCGGCGTCACGGAGTAATTTGAATTCGAATAATAATTCAAAACGAGCGTCAACTGAATTTGATGCAACTTCAGATCATCGATTAATTTTATGTTATCTTATTTCTTGTTTTGAAGAAGGTTCTGTCAATAATAAACTTCATTATTATAAAAAGTGAAGTTGCCTCATTCCAACGACATTTAATGGTCCTTCGAGCCGGATAGTAATCCCAGCACTACGGAGAAACAGTGAGAAAGCAGATTTTGATCAATATTTTTGAAGGAGCGGATTTTCTTAGAAAATGTCACAAAATTCATAGCTTGTTGGAATGGAGGGACAGAAAACTGTCAAGGACATGAAAAAGGAAGATCTAGAGAAGATTTTAGGTGAAACCTCCATAAATGTCCTACAAGATATTCATATTATCATCATGTATGGTAATACAGCCAGAAACAATTTTGTCAAGTGAAACATCCGTAAGTTTGATTCATTTACATTCCAAAAAGAAGATAAGGAATATTTCAATCATTTAGAAAACATTGAATCTATAATTTCCAAAAGTCGTTTGATGCAGATTGCCATTATGTCGAAAATAAATTTCGAAAACAGCACCCTGGTTGATAACGTCGTAGATTTTTTCATTGCACCTAGAACTAATAATTTCATCAATATATCTAAGGAACAACAAGCTCCAGGGACAATATACACTAGATCGAGAGCTTCGGTTATAAGTCATATTTCAAAAATTGCTAATTCTCGAGCTATAAGTCATCAAATGTAGGTTATAAGACTACGTCAGAAGTAGAATTAAATTTAGAAAAAAAACGATTGGGAGTTGGAAAAAAGCTTGTTGCGCTAGAAGAGGACATACTTGCGGCTAAAGAAGAAATTTTAATTTTGGAATCGGAGATAGAAATACATAAGATAGATAAGGATTTTTCTACAGATGAATTGAGAAGAATGGAGGTTAATTCGCAGATGAAACAAAAACTCCTGAAAATCAAAGAAGCTCGCGTTAAAAATAAACAAGGAATTATTGCAAAGGACAAGATGTAGCAGATTGTGAAGCTGACCTACAAAAGGAAGCTGCTGCGGGTGTTTTCAGCAATGATGAAGAGTCCGTGAAATCGAATCAATTTTCAAGAATAAAAGATTGGATAGATGGAACTGGAAAGGAATGAGATATGTCACTCAGTGAAATAGAAAAAAAGTTTCACCGTGAAATTAAACTTGGAACTCGGGTTAGTGACCTTTCTAATGAAATGCATCGCATGTTGTCCAGGCAAACTGTGGGTGATAGTCTTGGTAATTTTGATGGTTCATCAAGTATTTAATGGCCAGCATTTTATTCTTAGTATAAACTTTCAACCGATATGTGTGGATTTTTACCAGCAGGAGATGTTCTGCGACTCAACAAGAGTTTGACTGAGAAAGCCAGAGCAAAAGTTGAGATGATGTTGATTACTACGAAAAATCCAAAAGAAATTTTGAAATTATTCAACTCAAGCTATGGAAAAGCAAATCACATTGCTGAAGAACCTTTGATGAAAATCTGGAAGATACCATATGTGGAAGAATTAGAAAAGTTTGAAGGATTCAGTTATGAAGTAAGGAATATTGCTGCCGCTTTAGAGAATATTGAAAGCCAAATTATTAACAAACGAAGCTTATGAGCTACATTGGTCAACAAACTTCCTTCTCATTCAACTTCATCTAACAACACAATGGGGAAGTTATTTAATTGAGAATAAAATTGACGGTCACCAAGTTTCCCTCCGTGATTTTTCAAACTGGACGCAGAAGATGGCGGAAATTATATCCAATTTCACCTTCACAACGGAAAAGTTCAGCAATGAATATAAAAATCGAGGAAAAAATCCAGAATCTACAGGAAAACGTCAAGATGATTCCAAAGGATGTAAGATTTGCAACGATGGAAGTTATCCTTAAGACCAATGTTCGAATAAAGCAGCTGATATCAAGCAACGTTAGAAGTTAGCTGAAAAAGCTAAAGTATGTTTCTGTTGCCTGGAAAAATATTTAGGAAAATGTCAGAAACCAAAACCTTGCGAAGTCGACAATTGTGCACGTTTGCATAATCGTTTATAGCATAAATCAAACGTAGCAGCTCCTGAAAAAGAAGTCACAACATATACCCAGTTAATGACTGATGGAGACATCCTGAAAATGGCAACAGTACAAATTCATGGATCAAGACACAAAAAAATCTACTGTGATATTTATGGGTGCTACTACTACTACTTCAATCGATGCAGACTTAGCAAAACATGTTGAACAAGAAGGTCAAACCAAACTACTTTATTTCAAATGGACTGGCAACATTTATCGACAGGATTCATCATCGAAGATAATTAAGTCAGTAATTTTATCTGGAAGCAATGGAAGTATTATGACTTTGAAAAACGTGAGAACTGTTTAGGATCTTGAACTTCCGAAACAAAACTGGGACGTAGAGGCATTGAAGAAAAAATTCCCTTATATAATCGAAGCTGATTTGGAAGCTATTAGAAAGGGGAAACCTATGATTCTTATTGGTCAAAATAATACCAATACTATTGGGTCTCGAGAGTTGATTGAACCACAAATGAATTCTTCAATTCTGTCAAAAACTTCAATAGGGTGGATAGTACATGGACAGGCTACAGGTATTGCCATGGCAACAATGAAGCAAAATAATGAGAGGTATGAAATTGGATTGCCATGGAAATCTGATAAACCCTTGGAAGAAGGAAGCAAAGCTATGGCTTTTCAACTATTGAAATATTTAGAGAGAAAACTTTTGAAGGATAAGAAACAAAACGCCGAAGCCTATAAAGATAAAATAAATAAGATGTTAAAAAAAGGATATTCCGTAAGCACCGATGAAGAAGAACTTCGTGACAAAAAACGGGTTTGGTATTTACCGAATTTTGCCGTATTGAATCCAAATGAACCAGGCAAGGTTCGAGTTGTCTTTGATGCAGCAGCTAAAGTCAACCGTAAATCATTTAATGATTACCTTTCAACTTGACCTGATTGGTTAACGTCACTATACGGAATCTCCACAATGTTTCGGAAAGCTATGCTCAGTGTTTCCTCCGGAGAGATTTGAAAACTTCAGAACAAGCAAAAATTTACAGGATGAAGAAAATGATATTCGGAGCAGCTTCATCGCCTTCTCTTGCCCAATTCGTGAAAAATAATAATGCAAAGAAGTTTCAAGACCAGTATCAAGTTGCTGTTAAAGCAATCTCAGAATATCACTATGTGGATGACTATATTCATGGTGCCAATAGTGAACAGGAGGCGATCAAACTAATAAATGATGTTATCAAAATTCACAATGAAGCAGGATTTGAACTGCGAAAATTTATTAGTAATTCATCAATGATTTAAGAATCCACTCCTAAATACCTTCTAGCAGAAAAGAACATCACCAACGTTCAAGAAAAGAATCAACAACATTGAATTCTAGGAATCCTTTGGGACACCGACTCAGATTGCATTATATTCTCAGCAAATTTTGACAAACAGGACATGGAATTAATGTCAGGGCATCAAATACCGTCAGAGGGAGTAGTATTAAAAGCAATTATGTCAGTTTTCGACCCAATAGGGTTTTTATCTCCATTAACAATTAAGAGACGAATGCTGCTGCAGAAGATTTGGAGATCTGGGATTAATTGGGTTGATTCCATTATCGGCAGCATGTTTCGAAAATGGAATCAGTGGCTTATTGAATTGAAATCAATAGAAAGCATTCGAATACAGCGTTTTTATCCGGAGAATCTAAGTACTGCTTGATCGATTGAGACTCATACCTTTTGTGATGCAAGTGAAGAAGCCTAGTGCTCAGTGATGTACTTGTAAATTGAAAGTGATCGAGGAGTAGAAGTAATATTAATTGCATCAAAGGCCCGAGTAGCCCATCTCCGAACGATGACAATTCCAAAACTGAAATTGATGGCTGCTCTACTTGGTGCGACATTAACCCACACAACGACAAAATATTTCGATTTTGAGATCGATAAAAAATTCTTCTGGACAGATTCTCGTACAGTTCTGCAGTGATTGGAATCTGAAAAGAAACTTCTAACATTTATGGCAGCAAGAGTTGGAGAAATTTTAGAGCTCAGCAATGGTGAAGAATGGCAATGGGTACCTATAAATCAAAACGTGGCAGATGATTGCACTCGAGATAATTCTTTGAAAAATTTTGACGAAAATCACTGATGGTTTAACGGGCCAACGTTTTTATCAAAGAAACTGAACCTGTGGCCAAAGTCTTCGGAGAAAATTGTCACAATCACAGTCGCAGAATCAGTGGATGTGCCAGAAGCTTTACCAAAGATTAACACTTATGATTCGTGGATTAAAAGTTTACGTTAGACAGCATGGGTGAGAAGATTTATGGAGAATATCAGGAAAAATTCTGAAGATAAAGAAAATGGTCCTCTCCAAGCATCTAATTTACACTGGGCAGAAAAACAATGGTGGCAGGATGTACAAACTGAACATCCTCTGGAAGATTTGGGAAACACCAAGAATCAAAAGGAAGCAAATCAAAAGGAAACGAACAGAAAAACAGACAAAGTGAGTGGTGGAAGGCTTTCGAAGGAAAAACTCATAATAGATAATGAAAATATTCTCAGATTATCAGGACGCTTGGAGAAGATTGATGTCATCGATATTCAAACAAGAAGGCCAGTTTGCCTAGATGGAAACCATCCATATGTAAGGGCCATGATTCAACATTACCACGAAAAATTCGGACATCAAGGAACCGATAATGTTGTAAATGAACTTCTGAAGAAATTTTATATTCCGAAAATAAGATGTTTTGTCACGAAAATCACAAACGATTGTATAATTTGCAAAAAACAAAGATGTAAACCAATAGTGATTATTATGGGAAACTTACCAATAGAGAGATTATTAATTTACAAAAAACCATTCACTGCTTGCGGAGTTGACTACTTTGGACCATTTCAAGTAAAGATAGGCAGAAGATTAGATAAGTGATATGGAATTCTATTCAACTGCCTGACTAGTCGAGAAACTCACGTAGAAGTTGCACATTCATTAACAGCGGATTCGTGCATAATGGTGATCAGAAGACTTCTTGCTCGTCGAAGACAAGTTCTTCAAATGTGGTCCGACAATGGAACCAATTTAAAAGGGGCAAATCGAGAATTGATAGAAGCTTTAGAAGAAATAGATGAACAGAAGCCATTGAATGAAATAGCAAATGTTGGAATTTAGTGGAAATTTATTGCTCCAGGTTCAACTCATATGGGTGGATGTAGAGAGAGACTCATTGGATGTTTCAAACAATCAATTTAAGTTATTCTCAAAGAAAAATATTCAACTAAAGAAGTTTTGCAAAAAATATTTGCTGAAGCAGAGTATATCGTAAATAGCCGACCTTTGACTTACCCATCTACTGACAGTGGCGATTTATGCAGCATATCGTCAAACGATATTTTAATTAGTAAATCGGTCAATATAGGAAGTCCTGGGTTCTTTACCAAAAACGAAGAAGTGCATAAAACACAATGGCGCGTTTCCTAATTCCTAGCAGATTGTTTCTAGAACAAATGGCTTCGCGAATATGTTCCAACCTTGCTATCACGAAAGAAATGGAGAAAGTTAACAGGAAATTTAAAAGAAATAGAATTGGTACTTATTGGTGATAAAAATATTCTTCGTGCAACGTGGCCAATTGGTATCATAACGAAGATTTATCCTGGAGAAGATGAAGCAGTTCGTGTAGCTGATATCCGAACATCCACTGGCCAATTCAGACGACACGTCGTAAAATTTCACCGATTAGGAATAAGTCCTGACAACAATGACTCAGTACCGGGGGGAGAATTTACTGGCGTAACGAAGTAATTTGAATTCGAATAATAGTTCAAAACGAGCATCAACTGAATTTGATGCAACTTTAGATCATCGATTAATTTCGTGTTATGTTATTTCTTGTTTTGAAAAAGGTTCTGTCAGTAATAAACTTTATTATTAAGAAAAGTAAAGTGGTCTCATTTCAACGACACCTATAGAAATCATGGGTTTTCACGCTTATTCCGAGAACCATGGAAAATTAAAAAACTTATTGCTACAAAAGTTGCAGATCCAGCCAAAATACAAATTTTATGTTCCATCTAATTTATTCGTACGAGCAAAAGTTTTTGAGATATTTGATGATAAAGATGAAAATTTCATACCTAGCCCCTGCCGAAAACGTAAGTATTCCTGTGACCTATCACTGCAGTTATATATGTTTCTACTTAATTTGATCTACGTCTCCACACGAGACTTCAGAAAGGGGTAGGGGTTTGATCAACATTATTTCTGTGGCCAGGCAAAGGGGTGCCTTCCCCTTTGTTGGAAAGAGGAAGTTGGAAAGAGGAAGGGGTTTGACCATCATTATTTCTGTTGATAGACAAAGGGGTGTCTTTCCGCCCCCACGAGAAGCTGGAAAGGGGAAAGGGTTTGCCAAACTTTAGTTCTGTGGCCAGACAAAGGGGTGCCTTTCCGCCCCCCACGAGAAGCCGGAGAGGGGAAGGAGTTTGACTAACAATATTTCTGTGGCCAAGCAAATTGGTGGAT
>JAUMHM010000083.1:54056052-54070334 GCA_032362435.1 Melikaiella ostensackeni
GATTTATGATAACGAGAACCAAAATATTCTAACGGCCTTTCGTACTTGGGCATCCTCAAGGTTCGGCTGCCATAAATAAGGTCATGAAGAGGGACTCAAATCTCTAAGACTTTCTCTTGGGACGAAATCATTCAAATCGAGCCTGAATATAGCCTGAAACAGGTCTGACTTTTTCTCTGACAATCTTCAGTGATTTTCTGCCGGTAGGGTATTCAGGCTGGATAATTTTACCCGCTCTACTTGTACGATGTGACTGCTCGTAGCAGGGGCTACAGAAGTTTTAGGAAAAATCTGAAACTACTGACACGTAATTTATGGATTGCCTCGAAGAATGAAGTACGCAGCAAAATGACTAGTTTAGCGTTACCACGCTTGCACAATTTTATTCGTATCTCAGGAAACCATAAATATTTTTAAATGCATCCTGGGCTCAAATCAATTATAAGATTCCCCATATAACATATGGGGCCCTGTACGGGCAAGACCGAAATAAGGAAAACATATTTTTGAAAGAATAATTATATTTTGGAGAATTCCATAACCATATTTCATAAAATAAATAAAAAATTTCGCCTGACCTACTTTATGAAACAAAGCCACGGTCTCCAAGCGTATTCATATTCTTTTGTCAAGTTTATATTGCGAAATACGCCACTGTTTACGATGAATCCTGTCATCTTTCGTGAAGAGGCCAGGAGTTCCAATTTCAACAGATTTTCCTATCAATATATCGATTGGTGAAATACTTGTTAAGTCGCTGCTGATGATGTATAAGTCAAAGAATGACTATTGATAATGTATTTTGCTTCAGCCCATATGAGAAGCTGCTGGAAGAGTGAACTTCCAATCAATTGCAATTCTTGACAGTTCGACAGTTCCACTTGGATTTCTACGTGAATATATTTAAAAGGAATTTCATATGGGAACCAAGTCTACTCTTCGGATTAATACCTATTATTGATGTCTACGGAGTACTCAAAACTGAAAAATGACATCCATTTTTTTCTATCTCTTACGATTTACGAGATATTTGCAGTTGAATATAACGTTTAAATTTTCTCACGAAAATCCACATCGAAAGTTCCCAATTTCCATATAGATTTCCACGTGGAATCCGACTCGTAATTCTACGTGGGTTCCCATGTGCATATTTTCACCTAAGAGTTTCACAGAAACCATCTTAAGGATCGCTGAATCCATTGATTGTTGTGCGCACGTTAATGTTTCATTTGCAGGATGCAATGTATTCTTCTTGTGAAGAAGTATATGATGAAATCATGAACAATTATGAATTCCGCATACTTTTCTCTTCTGACATTTTCTTGGTGTTTCAGAAGACAGCAAAAACAAACTTTTGTTTTCTTCTGTCATTTTCCAGTGTTTAATTTCTTGTCCTTTTGAATGCAAAATATGATTTCAGGGGATGATTTCACTCATTGCTTTTGCAGGATCTGGAATCGTTGAATTTCCGTGTAAATAAAAGAGACAATCATTAATATGCAAATTCAAAAAGCAATTGATAATAGAAAATTTTATGCAACAACAATATAAGTAATGAAAACTAGTCGTGGGAAACCTCGCAGCCTCTTGTAACCTACATTTAGATTAGAGTTGCGGCTTCCTTGGCTACCATAGAATTTTAAACTTTCTGGACAAAAATTTGTTTTAGCTTCTTTGGCCAATAAAAAATTTATTCTGTCTCTTTCTTGGCGAATGGTAATTTCTGGGCTTTCCGGGCTTTGTGGGCCAATAAAAATCAAAATTTTTGGACCTTATGGTCTAACAAAATTAAGTTTAGTCTTTCAAGGGTCAAATTAATAAGTGTAAGAGATTTCATACGAATGGAATGAGATTGGACATACCGGGATGATTCGTTGGATATAAAATTCAATTAGGTTCGTCTTTCTCAGGATAGTTCGTCACGAGATTCAACTCGTCAGTTCGGTCTTCTCATTTGACTTGATGCTTGGTTCTGATTGGTCGCAAACTTGGTTGTTCTCAGTGGGGCACTAGAAGAAGGCTGGACTATGATTGGATGATGGATGTTTGGAGCGCGACCATCGCCATCGAGTTTAAATTTAAAACTATACAGATTTCACATACTCGCCTTTGACAATTTGAGTTAAGATCGTAGTTCTGACTCTTTATACAAGACTGACGCTTTTTTTCTTACTATTTTGACACCCCCTCCCTCCACGTAAGGCTTTTTCTATAGTGAGTGTATGTAACATTGAAATGGGCGTAACGCTAGGGATGATCTCTTTCCCCTTTCGGCGTTACGTCTTTTTTGAGCGGCCCTTAACTATTGACACGAATCTTGCTCTACTAACAACAATACAGGGATGTTCACGGATAACCTGACTCGCATCTCTTCGTGCCATCTCCTCACACGTTGGTTCGCTCTTTACCGAAGGCGGTAAGAAAGGGGGTTGAAGAATGACAGATTTCTGCTCTTTGCTCTTTCAGTAGACATGTGTGAAATAATGTAGAGTGTGTAGCGTGGGCCTGAGCTATAGAGCTACCGCACGTCTAGCGGGTATCGACGACAAAATTTTCTCGTATTCAGGATCTTATAAGAGTCCTACGTCAGGTAGAAAAGTGTGTACAATCCGAAAGCCTGTTTTAAGCAATTAAGACTCTCGGCATCTCAGTGAAAATCCATCATGAGAGGTTAGCAATGTTGATTTGGCGGCCGTGAAAGATGGCGGACGATGGCGCGACTCTCTAAATCCTACCTCCGCTTATCTGGAAGTAGTGGTCAGAATGGAATGATCTGAAGTTCTTCAATTCTCGATGTCTATTAATTTATAAAAATAGTAATGAATCGAGTCTTGGAGCATCGTACGGTCCCTGAAGTGTTGGAAATCTATTTAATTTACGTTTATGAATGATCTTTCTGCGTTGAAAAATTTTCAGCGTTACAGATCCTTATGATTTTCGAGTCTATGCCTATTTTAAGAAGTTTGCTCCAAAGATATCTGTGATTTTCAGAGCCGAAAGCGTTTTCAAAATCAGAAAAAAATGCAAAAACCTTGCGCTTCGGCTTAGATAAATGGATCTGAGAACCACAGAAATTAACGTGAAAATATGATTAGTCCCACTCTTGCCTGATCTAAAGCCTGCTTGATTTTCTCCAAGATTATCAAAAAAATTTACCCCCCTTAGACAGCCTTGAAAGCAAATTCTGGGTGAAGATTTTAGCGAGACTGATTACACGGGCGATGCCCCTGTAGTTTTCTAGATCGGATTTACTACTCTTCTTATTTGATATAAACGTATGCAATTTTGTCCAGCTTATAGGGACCTTCTCGTTAGTCTACATCTGTTGAGAAAGCGACCCAATTATTGCAGCCAATTATCAGGCTGGTTTTTGAAAACATTTCGGAAGGTCAAAAACTTTTCAATAGAATCTTATAAACTGAGTTCCTGAATAGGAATCGTTGACATGACCTACACGCGGTAATGCGAGTGTTTGAGCTGCACACATTCACATTTTTCAAACTCCCGAGCCCGACGCATTGTACTGTTTAGCCTCGACGGCCCAATGTTGATTATATCGTGTCTATTCCGTTTATCCGAGATTTTATATGAAGATGATCAGAGTGTGGATTTTTTTCTCAAATCTCCTAAATTCCCTGATGAAAGTCCACTCCATGACTATTTATTTACCAAAAAATTATTTGCCAGTGGCGACCCGTTTTCAAGAGAAACGACTTTTTAAAAATCGTTGCAGATAGTATGGACTTGGACATTCCACAACTTTGACCGTTAGCTCGGTTGGTAGAGCTTTCTGCTTGCAGCCTTGCCGTTCAAACGGCACTGAAACGAACAGCACTGAAACGGCACTGCCAATGGCCGTTTCAGTGCTGTTCGTTTCACGCTACCAAATGAACCTAGCCTGTGAGGTCTTTGCAAAGGTGTGTTAGTAGCATGTACTAGTATTAGTGAAAAAGCTTGTGCTGTGCCTCCATGCTATATTTAAAAGAGAATCGTTATCCAGTTAGAATGCTACCTGGGGTTCCGCAGGCCGACCCTTCCCCCAGGGGTCCTTTGTTGGAGAATGGGGAAAAAATTTCAATTAAAAAAATTCTTAATTCTGCAATAGGCGGTCTAAAAGTAATGTATTTGGAATCTACGAATTGTTCCGATTCCAACGACATGTAATTTGTCAATAAAGGTTGTAAATTTGAGAAGTTATGAATATTGAAATGAGTATTGAGCTGAAGTTTTTGAAATTAAACTCCTTCAAATTTTTAACTCCCATAGACCAACAATATGTTATTGACATCGGAAAAATTCGTAGATTCCAAATGTATCATTTTCAAATCGCTCGTTACAAAATTTAAATCTTTTAAATTTTCTTATTCAGACCTGCTTATGGACAAAAGACCCCAATTTCACCCAAACTGAGGTCCATCAATAGACCGAAGGGTAGTAGAAAAAATTAAGCCCGGTCCGGTCTGACCATACCTAAAATGAAGTGTATTAATAATAATAATATCGAAAGTAATTTTTTTCTTTTTGTGTCAATTATTCCATTACATCGTATAACCAGACTTTCACTAAATGGTCTTCCATATCCGTTACTCTTAAATTAGTTTCATAAACTTTTAAAAAATTATTTTTTCCATGTAATTTCAATGGGTTAAACAATATCTCAATTAAAGTGAGCCCACAATAAAGTCATTTTGTAAATTCTGTATTCTATAGTTTATAAATAAAAGAAAAAATCTGGTTTTTATTGTTACTTTTGAGTATAATGTTTTCAGTAATGATAGTATACAAATTCAAAAATGTTGAGGTAAATGCTTGTAAAATAATTCGTAGGTATAGATCTCGCCAGGACGCTGTCATAAATCTTCTTTAAATGCACTTTTGAATGTCTGGCGCTTTAAATGACCCTAAACCCCCAGTGCCGTTTAAGTGCTAAAATCGGCTAAAAGAGTCCCTCAAACGGCACTGAGAGCCCAGTGCTGCTTTCCAGTGCCGTTTCAGTGCGGTTTGAACGGCAGGGAGTCACAAGGTTGTGGGCTCGATACTTGCTCCCATAATTTTTTTCAAAATTTTTGTTTTGCTTTTATGTATTGAAATGTTCATTTATTAAATTCTCATGTGAAATTTTAATTATGTGAATATACAATTTCTTGAATTTGTTTTCAACGCCAAATTCGCTTTTTCGAACGTTATGTTTTTTTCTTCTAAAAACGTCTTTTTTCTAGGAAAACTATTTTAATTATTATAGTAATTTAATTTAATTATTAATTGATGCGAGAAAATTGATTATTTTCACAGAAAAAATACATTTTTAAAAAACAAAAAGATAAACGTTTGAAAAGGCGAATTTTATATTGAAAAGTTGAAAACAAGTGTTCAAGAAAATTATATTCACATAATTTTACCTAATTTTACATAAGAAATTATTATTTAAACATTTGAATAGACGAAAAAAATGTTAAGTATAGGGAGAGAGTATCTAGAAAAAAAAGGGTGAACATAGGAATAAGCGAATTTTGTATTGTAAACAAGTGTTGAAAAATGTTATATTCACCAACCGAGCTATCCGCTAGTCGAATGTGTGGAACGTCCAAGTCCATATGATCTGCAACGATTTGAAAAAGTCGTTTTTCTCGAAAACGGCTTGGCATTGGCAGATAATTTTTTGGCAAATTAATAGTCATCCAATGAACTCTCATTAGGGAATTTGTGAGAAAAGAAAATATCCTCATTCTGATCATCTCCTTGTTAGTGAAATACTCGAAAAAAATATGGCCCAGCGAAAAAATTCAAGCTTGGTACGTTCTCCGAGTAGGGCCCGCGATAGGCTTCGCCAGAAGAATTTTTGCTTCTTTTTATAAGCATTCGCCCGAACCGTGATAGGCTTCGCCGGATGAATTTTCGGTTTCTCTCAGATGCACTTGTCTGCTGCTTCGTGTTTTTTGTAGTAATTTCTCTTGTTATAAACACATGGTACAGGAGATACTTTCCATTTTCAGTGTGCCTTCCGTTCATATGCTTTTCTTTTTTGCAGCTTCTATGGATCCTTCTCGAAGAAGACGAGTGCAATTTGGCTGAACATGTCGATGTTCCCAAAGTATTGGGTGATATATTTGAGTCTTTCATTGGAGCCATATATATCGACTCCGGGAAAGATTTGTTTAAAGTTTGGCAAATTGTGTATACTTTAATGCACAAAGAATTTGGTAATTTTATTTATGTACAGTAGGGTGGATCGGTTTAGAATGATTTTGATCGTATCAGGTCGAGTTTGACTTTTACAGAAAGCTCAAAAGCATTTAAATTCTTGAGCAATTTTGCCTTTTCGATTTTTCCTAATTGTTTTTCTTTAAATAACAAAGAAATTAACTGTACTTTCGATTTTGTGTTATTATTTGCTATTCAACCTCCATGTCATAATTTTTTTAATGAAAAACATTCAAAACTTTCGAGCTATGCGAAAGTTTTCAGAACTCGAAACTCTTTGAGAGTGCCAAGGTTTTTCACATGATAATTGTACACGTAATGTATAGTGACAGTGTATATCTCAAAAATTGAATACTTTCATATGATTTTTTCCAATGGAAGATATTGACCGATGAGCTGATAATTTTAACTTGGTATTTGATTCTTCAAAGAAAATGGAAATTGCTTCACTCTACTGTATATTTATGCAAGGTCAATCTTTAACATACAAAAATGCGATTTTTTTAATTAATCGCTTTCAAGTATTGGACGACTATTCTTAATTTACTGTATTTTGTTATTTTAGAACTTTTTTGCGCCACCGTGCCGAAGCAACCAGTACGCGTGATATATGAGACACAAGGTGCTCGGCCTAGATTTTTGTAAGCCATCATTTAATTGTAAAGCCTAAAATTTTTAATCCTACGGCTTGTATCTTAAATATTAATCTTTCTATTTTTTTTACAGAAAAGCGAAGCAAATAGAAAGCACGGGACAAGTTATGGTCCCTCTAGAAGTAACTATCTATGGAAAACAAAGACTATTTCACGGCTTCGGTACGAATAAAAAACAAGCAAAGTCTGCAGCAGCCAAGCAGGCCTTGAAATGTTTCCGTTGTAGCAAATAACAAATAGGTTTTAGGTTTTTTAACTAAGTTTTGACCAATTAAATTTCGCCAAAAGTAAAAATGCGACTGTTGTCGGAGATTGAGGAACTCAGTATAACCGGAGCTCCTTTTTATGACTATTCTGTATTTGATTTGTGACGAATAATAGGTTACATGTTACAAATGTGTTTACATTTTATATTATTAAATGGTATGATTGTCAAAAATATACATTACGAAAGTGTGTGCTTTATGAGCATTTCATTTTGTAACAAAAATGTTAATAGAAATATTTTTTATGAAATTCGTGCCTTGCCTTTGGCGGAGTTCCTCATTTATACCAACCATTTCAAGATAATAAATATTTGATTTATATATATATATATATATATATATATATACATTAGGGTGGAGTGAAAAAAATTATTTTTTGTAATCCGCTTTGGGGTGCGCGGAAAAGTTCTGGTATCCTATCAGGATCACCTGTAATTTCTTCCAAATTTTTTGGATAACACTTTTAACCATCACAAAGGGGTTGAAAGTTTTTAAATTTTGAGAAATGAAAAAAGTTCTATAGATGCAAAACTCATGCGGAATTTCAGTACGTGTACAGATGTATTATATTTTGTCTTCTTGTGAACGAGTAAAGTACGCTAGTAACTACTAGTAGTAGTTGATGCACAGGCACATATATAAAAAAGAAAAATTGTATAAGCAAATAGACATCTGTATAACTTTTCTAAGATTAAATATTTTCTCTTCATGAAAAATAATTGTTGAATACTTCACAATGTTATTTGAAATGAAAAAAATTGTAATACATAAACAGTCATAATTTTTCTCAGAAATCATATAAACAAATTTCGTACGTTTTTACAGCAAGAAAGGATTTTTTCACAAAAACTTGCTTTGAATGTCTTTATAATATTATCTAGCTAGAAAGGTTCATTCTCAGTCAATAATTCAAACTGTTATTAAAAAATTATATTTACAGTTGCGTCATATTCGTGTGCAACTTTGAAAAAAAAAGATAACTTATTTATCCAAGATTTGTTCTTGAGTGAAAACAAAGTATGTACATACGTACATTACATGTGATGAGGTTGTTGGTGCAAACTCAATCCGCAATGAATTTCTTAGAACTCATAATCTCGCGTTTTTTATTTAATTCGGGGAAAGGAAAATCATCATGACTAACTTAGTCGTGACTAAATTATTCGTGATTCACTATTGCAGGACTAACCTAACCTTGATTTCAAATGAGCCATAAAGTATCCCTCTAACCCTTGAAAGAGAGCTAGAATTTACATACATATAACCAGAAATTGTAAATTTTTTTATTGATTAGTATTTCAAAAAAAAAAAAAAAAAAAAAAGTGATATTCGATAAAGCTTTCTCTCTATTTTCTCAATAAACTGGAATCCATAAGCTTTCAAATGAGCCTTGAAACACCTTATAATCCTTGCAGGACAGCCACAATATCTATTCATTCTTCTTCATTTTTGATCTCTTCGTTAGTGTCAGTAGCACCTGAAGCTTGTCTGTAAACAATATCTATTACAAAAAACATCCTTAGGCAACTCTATATATCAGATAGAAGATAGATGTAAATTTTGATATTCATCACTTTTTGGAGAAAACGACTGACAAGCAATATCCGACAGAGCTTTCTCTCTATTTTTACGACCATCTGGACCACCTAATCTTTCAAATAAGTCATAAAACAACTCTGCAACCCTTACAATAGAGACATAATTTGCGTAACCCACAATTTAAAGTTTGTCAATTCACCACTTTTGTTGACAAAAAAGTGATACCCGATAGAGCCTTCTCTGTATTTTTCCGATAAACTGGATTCCATAAGCTTTCAATTGAACAATGAAACATTTATATAACTCTTGCAGGAGAGGCACAAAATCTATTACAAAAAAAATCCTTACGCAATTCTATATACAGATTATGTAGTGTGCTAGTGTCGCTGGAGCTCAAATAGCTCTGAATAGTACTCACGAAGAATTATTAAATGCTTTGACTTGAAAATAAGGATGTCCCCATTTTTCTGAGCTTCTTCTCTGTGTCTCTCGTATGTAACTCGAGATAACAGATTCTAGTGCCTCTTGTGAGTAAATTTAAAAACTTGAATTTTCAGTATAAAAATAAAATTTATCATAAATCCCACAAGAAGTGCTATTGTACGTTATCTTGAAACTTCGGGATCAAAGCTTGAAAATTTGGGGCAGAATTTTCCGCTACAGCCGATAATGTCGGACCTCTTTATATTACTTCGTGCTAATACTCAAGTTGTGAGCAGACAACAAAATAGTGTTGACGTCCTGCTCGAAACTCCATTTATCAAACTGGAAGTAAATTATTTTATTTTATATCATTTATTAATTATTTGTGTAGGGAATCAAATACCCCGTCACAATACATAGCATATTAATTACATCATATCGTGAAAATATATTGTTTATAAACGCGAGAAAATTTAATTTCAATTTCTTATAAAAGATAACCTCTGTTGCATTTCTAAAATGCGAGTTAACTTCACAATTTACATGATATGTTTTCATTGCAGTGCGGACATTTTCCATGAATTTGATCGAATACAGGCTGATTTCCATTAGTCTCCAACCACTGAAACACAGTTTTTTCTCGATTATTTAACGATGGATGAACTAGAAAGCAAAAAGACTCTAAATGCAATAGAA
This sequence comes from Melikaiella ostensackeni, assembly GCA_032362435.1. Lineage (NCBI taxonomy): Eukaryota > Metazoa > Arthropoda > Insecta > Hymenoptera > Cynipidae > Melikaiella > Melikaiella ostensackeni. The sequence goes on from JAUMHM010000083.1 coordinate 54,065,831, forward strand.
TAGGGCCAAATCAGAAGGGCCCAGGTTGTCGATATGAAGTTGCGCACGTAGAGCTACTCCCAGATAAATTTTCTAACTTGCAAAAGAGGTTTTTGGTGAATGCTAAATGGTAGATTTTATGCGCACAGACTTATACTTTTTCAGCCAACAAGATGAACTAACGTCGCACGTAAAACTTATGTAATATATTTGTAGTCACTAAGGTCTACATTCATTAGTACGTTACCTTTTGTAAACAGCTTAAGTGATAGTGCTTATTACACTTTCCATTATTACAAACTATATTTGGTAACTGGCCATCATCTGTTTCTTTGAGGAAGCAAATGCAACACTCTTCATCAGCTAATAAGCCTTCCTCCGCTTCTAAACGTCTGATTGTTGGCTTTTGAGGAAATTGATTTATATCAAGTAACACAGACAGGTTTTGCAGCAAAGTACAATCGGAATTCCATTTCTAAAAAAATATGAATTAATCTCGTTGGTGAAAAATTCCAAAGAATTACTCCAGGTAACTGAAAATATTTTGACTATAAAAAAGGTGAGATGTTTAGGTTGAGAAAAAAATTTACCACAAAGATCTCCCCGTTTAGAAGCAACGATTTTGTTACTAAATTGTATGCTAAACACTAAATTGTGATGAGACATCAATCAAAGAAAATTTTTACCTTGAGCTGACAATTTTTTTCAGAGATATGGGGGGGGTCAAAGGTCATTAACGAATTACTCAGTAAAAAAAGTTGACTAGAGATAACGCGAAATCGAATTGAGGTTAAGTTTGGTGTATTCGACTTCTTGCCATTACCGAGTTAGAACTTTTAATCCAATTCTACAATACATTAGGGTACATTTTGACGAGTTGAATTTTGTGAAATAAAGGAATGTTATAAATGTTTTAAGGCTGCAGTAAGCATAATTATTAAGAATAAAGTAGCAAAAATATGTATGTGCGGTTTGGGCTAGAGATATTGATTATTCAAGCGACTGGACTGATTTTAACTTAACTCTGACTCACAGTTCGGCAGTAAACATAACTTTGTTCAGAGAAGGCCCAGCGCGACATACGCATATAATACGTATATAACGATCTTCCCAAATATTTGTAGGATCTCTTGGCATACGTAGAAGAGAAACGAGCGAGGAAATCTCTGATCACTTAATGATTTTTAGTATTTAAATAATCTATCACATAAAGTCTTTGTGGACCAGGGTGGTAAACAATGAAAACTCGACATAAATCCAGAAACTGATTAGTCAGATATATTCAAGGATATAGAGATAATAGCTATACAATTTCCGGACTCAGCATACAGCACGAAACTCCGCTCGATAACAGTGACGGAGTATAGGAAACGCAACAGGGGGAGTCGTCAGCTTCAAGAACGCACCCCACTCTAGGTCAACGTCCAGATCCGTCAGATGATAAACCCATTCCTTGATAAACGAGGCAGGTCTGACAGTTGTGACAAGCGCTGAGGAGAAGGCAGCAATTGAACCGTAGGCAGATATCAGCCTAACCCGTTTAGGATTCACCCGAAATTCTCTATTCCTCGCTTCTTCCGCCAGAACCGGTAACTTTCGCACTGAAGAATTGCAATTCCAATTGAGACTTCCTAATGATAAACCTGTTTGCCAGCAAAGATCTTCGAAGTGACAGGGAAACCTCTGTAATGTTGCAGGATTCACCTGCAACTTTTTATTAACTCTTTGGGGTTTTTCCTTTTTTGCTGTTCACCGAGGTTCAAGGTCTGCAATGGGACGGAAGCTGGAGTGGAGGAAACAACCAGAGGAACTCATCGCCTGGGATTAACTACAGGGCCGACAATGAAGCAAGGCGGGTTGAGGTCGTGCAGGTGCAGGCGAGACTGAAGGTTGCTCACCGTGGGGTGGAAGGTGGATGAGATTCCCACAATCCAGATCCTGTACCTGGGACGATTGAAATCCGAGCGCCTTAGTTTTGTCGCAGTACTACTACCACCATCTCCTGGGCATCAAGGTCCCGAAATCCGCCCCGCTCGCCATGACACTGCGGCAGAGCAGAAGACGAATCTGGATCAACTGCTCTGGGTCAGGGAAGAAGCGGCAGGACGACGTTCCGACGAGAAGCGCGGCATAAGCGTCTTTTTGGTTGAGCCTCGTAAGAAGGAAGTCTCGATATTTGCCTTGTGTTTATAATTATACTTTAACTTATAATTTTGCCATAGTGTGGCTCTTTCATGACTGTTGTGGTTACTCATTGACCGAATAAACTTGGTATTTCTGGAGGATCTGAACGGGATATACTCAGGATCTGCTGAAGGTGGGCGGCTTGTAACTCAGTCATAATTTTTATTGTATTTGGGACATCTTCCCGAATGGCGTCGGTGGACGTTGGAAGATGCTCCTCAGCTTTGAAGCTCCAGGGCGGCATTTCTATTGTAAATTCTCTTAACACTCGGTGAGCAATTTTCAATGTAAAATGTGGATTTTTGAGTCGTAATTTTCATCATATGGAGGTAATTTATTCTTTGGAGTACTAGACAATATAAATTTCAAATATTTAAAGACCTTACTTTCTCTTTAAATTACCAGAGACCTAATGTATTAGCTCAGGGAGATTTTTCATCTTTTTGTTACATATTTGAAATTTGGTGTATAATTTTGAAGAACCTATCAAAGCGATTCCCCTCTAATAAGGTTTACAAAAATCGACGCCACTCTACCAACGTCTGAGCTACGTGGAGAAAAATGATCGTTCCTAATTTCATTAAACTAACTAATTCATTAAATTTAATTTCATCTGAACCTGATTTATTTTACCTTTAATCAGGGCGGTGAATCGTCACCTGGCGCCATTTTCTATACAGAGTGTCCACGGGTTATCCTTATTCTTGTATGAGCGGGTAGAGCAAAAAAAAAGGTCGAAAAGTCTCATAAACTTTTTGGGTCCGATGCGTATTTTGGGACTTACAGAGCTTTGAAATTGTATGTAGGTGAGCCGCTTCTGCGATAGTATGCGTGCATAGAGACTAGCGATCGTCCGCACCGTTTCCCCTCTAGCGCTAAGTTCACGACATTCGAGGTGTTCAAAAAAGCAAAATCTAAGCTCGCTCGACAAGCTCAAACTTTTACCAATTGATTAATGAAAATAATAAAATAAAATTAATTGCACTTTTAGTAATTTTCATCCAACTGTGCACGTGCCCGGATGGCATTTGTACAACTGTGCACGTACACAGTTGTACGAAAAGTCTTACTTCGTAAAATCGAAAAATTTTTGCAATCCTCAAAGTGGTTTATCCCAATGATTCCTAGAAAAATGCTAGGATTTTTTGCCGTATTTTACACAATCGTCAAATTGATTAGCCGATTTTTTTAAAAACTAAATGAGCCAAGGGGTGATGTTTCAACATCCCCCCCCCCCCCCCAAACCACCCCTGCAGTAAGTTCGACCCACAATTTCCTAGAGAAATGCTAGGATTTCTTGCCATATTTTACATAATTATCAAATTGATAAGCCCCACTGATTTTTTAAATAGCTCACTCAGCCAGGGACTGATGTTCTCACATCCCCAGGATACCACTCCTACGGGATACATACCTGCAATTGCCTCCAGGTGTATGATGGATGTTTTCAAATCACATTCTTACGGAAATCTGAAAATTTCCATAAAAGAAAAATCGATATGTCGTTGTTTTTTGTTTTATCTCTACATGTCAAATTAGTTGCTCGAGATAATTTAGCAAGCGTACACTCTCTGTGCTTTCGGACATTCAGTTTTCTCAGTTCATTTTCTTATTTTTGAATAGTTCTTGAGTTTGGATTTCGTTTTTTTTTATATTATTTACTACTTCGTTTACTTTCCCGTTCCTGATCGCCCTAACCATCCTCATCCCCAAGTTTTGTCGACTTGCATCGATGTTTGGTGGAGAATGGCCAGGTAATTATACCACCTTGATCAAAAAGTTTTACGACTCGTCACCGCAACATATATGTTGCGGTGATTCGATATCGAAACAACTTTGTTGTTTCTTTACCCCATCTGCAAAAATTTTTCCAACCCGCCTTGCTTCATTGTCGGCCCTGTAGTTAATCCCAGGCGATGAGTTCCTCTGGTTGTTTCCTCCACTCCAGCTTCCGTTCCATTGCAGACCTTGAACCTCGGTGAACGTTCTCGTTCGGCCGATTTCAATTCTTTTTTTTTGCTGTGTTGGTAGAAGTGTTATTGACGTTCTGTCAGATTTTCAGCTTGATAGTTTGACATTCGCTGAAGTGACGCCGTATTGTGTACATCTATCTTTGTGTGTGGTTTCGATTTTTCACAAAAAAAGAGATGTCATCGACTTTGCTCAACGAGTTTGCATTAAATTTTGTGTTAAAAATAGATCTAACGGTGCGCAGACTTTGGAAATGTTGGAGAAGTGTTTCGGCAACGATACTCTAACGATAACGAACGTTTTCCGCTGGCACAAACGCTTCAGAAGTGGTCGTGAGTCGGTCAAGGATGACGAACGCAGTGGCAGGCCG
>JAUMHM010000083.1:54079743-54102967 GCA_032362435.1 Melikaiella ostensackeni
AAGTTTGAAACGGTCTGGTATAGCGAGCACTCGATTTGGACGAAACAATAGGTACCCAACAGGGCTGTTTGTTTTTGCTTTTGGAACGTGTCAGGCTTCAGTTGCTGAGAACTCTACGTTTATTAGGAGGGAAAAGGGTGCTGACACGAAGGCGACATTATCACCGCAGGTGGTACACCTATCTTTTCAATTATCTAAATTTCTTTATGAATTCACGTGTTATTCATTAAAAATAAAATCAATGACAAATTTATATAAACAGAATAACTACTGAAGGTTTGAAAATGATGTGCTCGGAACAGTAAGTTTTAATTTAAAAAATTGCAGCGGTTATTTTACAAAATTATGTTTTCTTGCACGAGCGACATAAAATCTGGGGACAGGAATTTTGGTTCCTAAAACTTACGCGAGGTTGGTATAAATAAAATAACATAAATATTCATGTAACTAGTTAATGTTTTTTCAAAAATTTACTCCAATAAAAAACTTTCACTTGTTCAAATTCTACTTGTGTAAAATTTGAAATCATAGAAACTACAGAAGGAGGACATATTGCATATTTAATTTTTTATATTGACTTGCCGGTCATTTTTTATTAAATTGCTTCCTCATAGAAAAAGCTTTGTAACGATGAAAATTTTCGAACTTCATTTTTTGACATATCCGCGTTTCTGTGGATCGCATAAGAATAATATTTTTTTCTTTCGAATTTATATTTCTCTTAAAAATCATTTCAGATGTGAATTTTTTGCAATTTTTATTATATTAACGAAAACAAATTATACAAAGATTTTAATAAAATACATCTTTTTTAACAAAAAAGTTTTAGGTTTATTCATTAAATATCGTGAATATGACAAAAAATGAATTTTGAAAATTCGAAATCAACAAATTTTTTATCACAGTTTTGTAAGTAACACCAAGGTTTGTAGCATCAATTTCTTGTAACAAGAGGTGGTATTTAGTTAATATGATTCCACAGAATTTGTATAGGTATCTCCATACAAAAATCTTCATCTTTAAGAATCTTTCAATTATTCCTTTATATGTAATTTTTCTTTATATTAGGAATATAGTAACACAAAAAGTACCAATTTTGTTTATTTTGACAACAGGAATTGATTGTTGTATTAAAAAGCACTCTCTGAACGAATGAAGTTATGATATGTACACACTTCTAAAATTTTCTAACGTTTGTAAGAGAAAAACTTGTTTAATCTAACAGGCCTGAATAACAAAATAAAATTATGATACATACAGATTTGTCAATTTGTTCAAAGTTTAAAGGATAACAAAATTTAAATTTTTGAAATACACCAATATTTTTAGTATAAAATATATTCGTGTTGATGAAATGAATCTATTGAACTATATAAAAACCTTCGATGACCTATGAAAAATAAATAATAATCCATAGTGATCACAATTAAAGGTACACCTTATAATAAACGCGCTCACCGAACTACTTTGCAGCGGTTTCATAATTTATGTCGAGTATCAAGTTTATTATGCTTAAAAATATTCTAAAAGTAAAATTTTGTTCCCAGAAACTAATATATTAGTCAAGGACATAAAAGTTAAAGGTATCGCGGAATTGCCCGTATGCATTCCTCTACAAATATACTTTTGTAAATTCAAGCTAATCAACAATTTATTTTTCACTTGTTTGAAACAATATTTTTTAGTTCATTATCTTATTCTTTGACCAAAAACAAAACATTTTGTGCCAAATTTTAAACCGTATACTTATGTTCATACACCTAAATTATATACAAACATTCACGTAAACAATGAGAAACTGCTTTGAAAAGCCAAAATCACTCGTCCCCCGCCCCCCAAATTAGAGTTGATGAAAGATATTTATTATTGAGAAAAATATTGTCGAAGAAAAATTGACGAAGACATCTCTGAAACGATTTATTATAATAAATAAAAATGTTTGAAATAATTTCTTGTAAACTGAATATTTTTAAATATATGCAATATTAAATCAAGGTGATTATGTCTTAGACCCCTCTAAGCTTAAGTTCGGGATCCGCACTAATGATATTTCGAATTAGCTTAATTCTCTGATTATGACTTGATTGTCAGATCACGATGATACCTGGGCGACATGGATGCAGGTAAGAATCCTACATCCGAGACATGGCAACACCGCTTGAGGTGAGTACGTATAGAGTCTAACGCGCTTCCTTATATATAGAGGAGGTCACTTACTTACACTACTATTTTAAATATATTCGCAGCAAATAGAGGAGGCGAGAACGTAGAGTCAACTACACGGAGCTAACAACGTATGGTCTATTCATATATACATGCACTACTGGTGCCTCTGAGAAGTATATGGGCGCCTCGTAAAAATAAAACTTCTTAAAAAGAAATATACTATAGAATTATAAAATGCAAAGGGAAAGAAAGAAATGAGAAAAAAACTGTATTAAAAAAACTAGTGATACATGTGCATATTATATTATTATATTAAATTTTGTTGTTGGTTGTAAGTTAGTAAGTCGTCAATCAAAAACTGTAGATCTTGATTTATGACTTTCCAAAAATCCCGTTTTTTATTCATGTTTAGCCGAAAAAGTGAAAATCGTGTTTCTTTGAAAACTGTTAAAATTCTATTACAGGATACGGAGAAGAGAAAGTTATTTACAAAAAAACACAATTTTCGAATTTTCGGCAAAATAATAAACAAACGAGATTTCTGAAAAATCGTAAATCAAAAACTAATGGAACTAGAATTATTTATTTGGGATTCACGCAGAAGTTAATATATTTTTTTCCCTCCTCTGGTGTTTTTAATTTTGATTCATCTTGAAACGTCTTACTTTGAAAAAACTGAACCAATGTTATATACCTTTAAAAATAGCCCGAAATTTGGTTGAATTCGAGTGATCATAACTTATGACTTATAAGAGGTAGAACATTGTTTATTTTTTCAATTACTGCATATTGAGTCTACTTTCACTCATCTGTGGAAAACTTTTCCATAAAGTTGATGGGTTCAAAGTTACGTAGTAATTGCTGAAATGTAGTGGTTTTTCGCAAAAAAAAATCGAAAAAGGGGTTTTTTCGAATGACCGTAATTCGGAACCTAATGGGAATAGAATATATTTTTTAAGCTTTACGCAGAACTTTGTCGACTCTAATTTTACCGTGAAAGCACGTTTTGCTCTCCGATGCATTGGAAAGCAAAAATCCACGCTAACGTTATCTTTTGCACCTTTAAGAGAAACGGAGTTAGCAATTTATCTGTTCTAGACGTTTCAAGGCATGAATATAGACCCCCCACTCCCCCATAAGACGTTTTCTGAAAAAGCTGCACTTAGGACTCAAATTGATGCAAAAGTTCCAGGTACTTGGACTACTTCAACAAATTGGGTTGCAACCATGTTAAGTCCAAGAAAAAATTCTACAGTCAAATCAATCTTTGGTCAAATGCAGAATGCAAAAGGAAGATGAAGAAGGTCGATGGTCACGAAAGGAAGGAGAGAAGACGAGCGACGCGACTATAAGATTTGACCTAAGAGGAGGCGAAGAGGAAAGAAGGAGATGAAAAGACTAACAAGGGCGAAGATGCGAAAGTAAAAGCAAGAAGCAGAAAAAAATAAAAGGGCATGTAGATAAAGACGACGAAATTGATCTTAGTATAGGGGGAGGGGATTGATGCAAAAAGGAGTCGAAAATTAAAAAAGGGATCGAAAGGACTAACAAGGGCGAGAATACCTACAAGAACAAGTACGCGAATGCTCATTGGGCCTTATTGCGAGGTGGTTTGGAGTATGATCTATCAACAAGGCTCATCGCGAACAGATGGAATCTCGGTTTCTATCCAAATCTGTCCATTCTTGGAAGAGATCTCCTCCTCGATTGGTCGCTTGAGATTTGCCTGAATCAAGCAGCATTGTCGAATGGATGATTGGAAGTACGTGGCGAGGATATCAGTGTCATTGAGTCGTAAGAACGAGTCTCTCATTCCCACGCTGTCGCTGGAAACAAGTTCCGATGTCTCTTTGACTCTACATGCCCCGTCTCTGCTCTGCTCTCCCAGTAAGAGGGCTTGCATTAACGCAGGTATTAAAAATTTTCAATCCATAACAATGCCATTTCTGACCTTTGTTTTTAAGTCTTCATTAGGCAGCGGAAATAATAAGATTTCAATCCCTTTCAAAGCCGATAGGAGCTGCCCAATGTAACCTCAAATAAATTAAAAATACAATTTTTGTTTGGCGCTTCATGAGGTGCTCGAAAAGCATAAACTTTTCAAAGTCTAGTACAAGCGTGCAGACAATTTCTTTACTTTATCGAAAAACACTTGCTTTACTCAAATTCCATTAATTACAAAAATATAAAATCATGATAAAAAAATTAAAAAATTATTTTTCACCACAGCTATCTGTGTGGAAATCAATCATGACAACGTGAAATGACCAATACTATGTTTGTAAATGCTTTTTACGTCAATATTATTCAAAAAGCAGTAGTTCTCAATGCAAGCTTTCTTACCAGACTGGCTCTACAGTTTACGTGGGAGTAGCAACCCAGCCAACGCAATTACTTGCTTGAGTAGTAACATACAGGTAAGGATACTCCGCAAGACTGTCACATGTGACTGCCCTGGAGGTCAATGGTGACATTATATTTCCCACTCAAAGCAGTCACGGTCCATCTCCGCTCATGGACGTAAATGTTACTGGAATCGGACTATTCTGAGACAACAAATGTTACACGCTACGCTTGTAATACTGGCCACCATGTGATACTAGCCGTTATTACATGCTGGAATAGTAGCATAGTAATAATTACCTAACACGTAACATGTGATCACTGAGGAAGCATACAGGACAGAAACAGATTAGCTTGGCCGAAGTTGTTACTATATACTAACATAACGGATATCTAATTTATATGATTTTCAATGTTAGTTCAAGCAAATATTATATCAGAGGAATGTCTATAATGGAGTATTTATGGATCAGAATTATACATTTATTATTTCGGCACCCGTATTTTACAGCAACGAAGAAATATCGAAAATATCGAAGTACGAGTATCTTGAATATGACACGAAACTATACAATAACTAATAATAAATGTTTTTCGGGAGTTTCTAAAGAGTTCTCAAGTCAACGGGCTAGTATTATACAGGTATACTGACATTTTAGTATAGTTCTACAAAAAAAGACCTCATACTCTTTCATGATATCATTTGTTGTTCGCGAGAAAAATTCTCTTAAACACAAAAATAGTTGATCCCACATTAGATTTACAAGGTGTCTTCTTTATATGAGCAAAAAAAATGGTAAAAAATACTTTTTACGTCTTAAAAATTCAACCAATAAAATCACGTCATACTTGAACGGCCCCTTTCCCGTATTTCGCGCACAAAAAAAAAGTATTCAAGTCCAGTGAATGAAAAAAAGTTTGTTACCAGAAGTAGCACATTTTTAATATGTGAAAACGCAGGATACAAAGTACATTCTCTATCACAGAGATAAGGAAGAATAGACTTTTCATTTCTATTATTACAATTCGGCCGTGTTAAGAAAATCTTACATAAGTGACATTGTCGATTGGGTTGACTTTACCGTCTCCAGGCGTGAGAAAATAAACATTAATCGCAACGTCACTTATGTAAGTATACTCCAGATCTGTTTAAAAACACATAAGTCGCCAAAACTTGGCCAAGTACAACTATATTTGTATAATTGAATGAATTAGTGAATCAAAGTTGGAAAAGTAAAATGAAAAAATAATAATTAACATTAATTGGTTAAGAGTATTGAAAAATAAGTTTTATAAATGTTGTTGTAGAATATAAACTTGAAAAGAAAATTTGGAAAAATTATTCATAAAAAAATGTTTAAAATTATAACAACTTGTCGGAATTTGATGTATTTCTCCGCTACAAATATAAGTTAAACTTATTAAAGACCCTCTCCTCTCGTTAATATCGTTCTACATAATTATAGTACTTGTTTTTTCCAAATAATTTACTGTCAGATTTATCAACGATTGTCTCTTTAATACATTAAATTCCACCAAGTTTTTGAAATTAAAAAAATTTTTCCAAATTTTATTCTCGAATTGAAATTTTACAAAAACAAATTTTTTTGAATTTATTTTTCGATACTCGTAACCAATTAAGCTTAATTATTATTTTTTCATATTACCTGGCAAACTTTTTTACAAATTTCTTTAATTGTACGAATAAAGTTGTACTTGGCTATGTTCTTGCATCGTCGATGATTTTGGATGGATTCCACTAATTTTTGGACAAAATTTATACAAAAATATTACAAAATTAAATACTTATTGGAGTAATCCTTATGAAAGATTTCAATTTTGAAACCAAAATTTTACTTGGAGTTTCGAATGAGGCCAAAAAGAAAGGTCTAAAGTATTTCGGTACGAATAGAGGGACTTGGAATAGCTAGAATTTTGTACTACGAGTAGACACTGACATTAATAAATTCAATTTTAGACACTAATCCAGCGATCACTGATACTTTTGTATGCACTAAACGGTAAATGTCGAGAAAAGCCCCATGATTATGAATGTCCAGGATATTTTTCTAAAAAGTTGGTCGTTGATTGTTTAAACAAGTTTTTTTTAACAAGTACAGTTTTTATGAACAGAGAATATTCGGTAAAATATTTTTCAGAATGTTTGAACCAAGACAAGATTGTTTCTTGTTCACACTTTTTTTGTAAAATTAACCGTTTTCAAGTTATAGCGTTATAAACAATTAAATCTGCACTGAACATGATATATCTGAATGTGGATATCTCAGCACCTATTGGACTCAAAAATTTCAGAAAAAAAATGAAAATTGTTCTTCAAAACAATAAAAGTTTGTCTTGCCTTGGTTCAAACCTTCTGAAAATATATCTTACAGGACATTTTTTTTCATGAATAATCTACTTATTTAAAAAAAATTGTTTAAACAATTAACGACAAACTTTTCAAAAAAGTACCCTGGATATTCATAAACAGGGGCTTTTCTCGACATTTTAAGCCGAAGTTATCCTCTAGACCTCTCAGTGCATACGAATGTACTCGTATAAGTAGTGACTTGATTACACGGAGAAAATTATTAGGAAATTTTTACCATACCAGCATTGATATCACGGGATGAGTGACGAATAAGGTTCAACGTCACTTATGCTGTAGGTTACTTAATATTTATTAAGAGACGATTAGGGTATGTCAATGTAAAAATGGAGAAGGGTTACTTTAAAATATGGCAATTTCGAGAGGTGCTTTAGGGCAACTGAGTTCAATATTAAATGAAAAGAAAAATAAATTGATTAACTTAAAACTAAAGAAATAAATATATTAGCAGTAAAAAATGTAATTATACCTATAGGTAAAAAAGGTACAGAATATGTGGTGTAAAGTAGGTGGGCATTAAATCTTCAACAATAATAAAAAGAAACGAAAAATAATGAATTGAAGGGTAGCAGTACAGAACTAGATTAACCAACATTACTATCGAAAATACATTTATTGCATACAAAATTTAAAAAAATCAAATACCCATTGTGGTAACAGGATTACGTTTTACGATGGAGTTACGTTTGATTTCCTTAAATCATCCGGACTTAATTCAGGCACAGATGGTTTTACTTCCGCGTGTAAAAACCGTGTCATTTCCACCTTGGTGTACCATAGCCGCAACTTACGTGAAGAAGTTCCCAGCGACAGGTGCAGAGCATATCATGCACATTCTGATAAAGAGAAACGAATGATGTTCGTGATCGAATTTTTGGCTCAGGCCGACGCTAACGTCACAGTCAAGGAAGAGGAAAAGCCGGAGAGGTATCGAGACCTTATACGGGAGACGTGGGGAGTGTACGAAGAATATTCGGCTAAAATGTTTGTCCTTGTCATCGGTGCTCTGAGAGGTGCGAAAACATCACTGGTTCGTAACCTCAAAGCCATACCCGCGTGCCAAAAAAATGCCAAGGCAAGATAGATTCAAAGAGCTGTCATTCTTGGGTCGCTCCGTGTCCTTAAGACTCACGAGGGTTTCCTTCATCGTGATTCGACCGTATCATGTAGTCACCCATCTCACGGTTGTGAAGCGTGGCCATAGGTGTGACTTACCGAGGCTCTACTGGGAGCCATTGTCATTTTCCTGGATGACAGCAGATTCTTTATAAACTGCGTCACCAACTTTACAAGTTCTAATATTCTTAACTTATTCAAAATAACATTTTTGTCTAATCGGCGGAGTATGTGTCATCTATAATTCCTTGAAAAACAACATCTTTAATACCTTCACGATTCTGTGATTTGAGCATGCACAGCCTCCCCGATTTGCAATGAATTCGGTCTAGGATAGTTTTCGAAGCTTTTTAGAATTATTTCAGTTATTTGAGCCTTATAAGAATGAGATTTTGTTCTACAAAAGCTGGAAATATTGAAATCTTGTAAGATTTTCAAAAGTTGGGCGTAGGTTCAAACAAAAAAATAATATTAGCGATTTTTACAAAACTCTTAGAATAACGAAATTTTGAATCTTCATTTAGTTCAGGGTCTAGCGATTTCAATTGTTGAAATTTTCTGGATTTTGTATGGATAAATTTTGAGTTTGAGAAAGTGTGAAAAGTGTGAAAAACTGTAAATTCTGAAATCTTAAAATATTTTTGAAAACTAGGCTTATTATGTAGTGTATGAAAAAAATTTAATATTAGCGATTTTTGCAAAACTCTGAAATTTACACATTTTTTAAACTTATTTTTGCCCCGCGAAACATTAGAATATTAAGTGATCTATTTCAAAACTTACAAAAGTTATAATGGACCCAATATGAAACTTTTCTGTGCTAGTCTGTTTTTGATTCCCAATCTTTTTTTCGACCAGCCACCCACTGCGCTCATCCCATATCAACTGGTTTCAGAAGTTTCTACTTTAATTAGAGTAACTTCAAGAGAATTTTTGTGAATTGAGGTGACTTCAGGTTACTCTTAGTGACCTCAAGGGACCTCAGAAATTTCTGAAGAATTCAGACTTCGGGAGAATTTAAATGACTTCAAGTGACCTTAAGTAAATTCATGTGATTTCACGTGAATTCATGTGGGTTTGTGTGAATTAAAATGACTTCAGATATTTCAAGAGAATTCAAGTAACTTGAGGAGAATTCTAGTGACTTCAGATATTTCAGGAGGCTTCGAAGGATTTCATTACAAGTGTACGCTTGACTTTACGAGTGGTCAACCCCTCGGTTTTCAATATCATATTCAAAGTTGAATTCGTAAAAAGTGTTCAAAGGAGTATTGTGTCTTGTTCTTTGGTGCTTTTTTATTCACGAACTTGTTTTCATAATAGCAATCTTCAGAAACATCACAGAAAAGTAAAACAGTAGTATATTGTGCATCATGCGCACGATAGCTCGGGGGCTACGAAGTCACCTAGTGACCAAGCAAGGTTCTGTTCCGTGCTTGGTTATCAACAGTCGGTATACCCATTAGTCGATGATGTAGCTCCGTAATTTTGATCGATATTCGTTCGATATGCTGGGTATCGTATCTTTCTTATTGACCAATTAAACTGCTTATATTGGAGTTCCTCGTTGTATACGACTGTTCAAATTCCCTGCGCTTGAACTTGTTGAGGTTTTACGAATTTGAAACTTCTACTGAAAAAGGTAAGTATCTACCTTACCGAGAGAGTTATTGATCTATTTCCAGCTGTAATAAACTATTTGAATGTTTCCGCATCTGAACTTGTTGATATTATCAGAATTTGAAACTTCTCATTTGAAAGGTGAGCATCTACATTAACGATAGAGAGGTAGATATATAAGAGTTCTGAGCTATATGTCGACTGAGGTCGGCAATGTAGGAATCCTGCTCACTGTTTTATCGGTCGCCTATAAGGTAAGTGAGATACCAAAGTGTAAGGGACCTACCTTGCCGCCCAAGTTGGGGATTCCTTTCACAACTCCTTAATTATTTACGGCTACTTATTTGAACGTCCCGCTTCTCAAGTTTGTCAATTCGAACTTTTCGTGCTTGGACTTGTTGAGGGGGTACATTCGAATTACCGGCACCCTTATCTGGCAAACAGTTTTCGAAGCCAATGAAAGACAGCACCACTGTAAGCGGAGTCGTTATCTCTGCCAAGCTGGTCTCGCACCAGTCGGTATTAACAGCAGTCAGTATCATCTTCCGTAGGTAATGCAGATTCCTACCACGGATTGTTTGTCGGGCGGTATGTGAAGGATCTGCCTTACCGATCGAGCTGGATTTCCCCTTCACAACTACTTACATATACACAGCTACTCATTTGAATTTCTTACACCTCAAATTGTTTTTATCTGAATTTTCCGACATTGCCCTTGCTGATGGGGTAAACTTGAATTACGGCGATCATAGGTGGCAATCGATTCCTGCAGTCAATAAAATCTGGAGCCACTGTAAACTGAGACGTTATCTCTGCTTAGCTAGTCTCACACCAGTCAATGTAATATTCCACCGGTAATGCATGTTATTTGAACTGCCTGCGCTTAGACTTTATGAATTTTCCGCTTCAAATGTAAATACCCACCAACTATACTACAATTAATCTTTCACTAACTTTAACCTAACTTATGACAAATTAAACTACAACTTATAAGATTAACGTATAACTAATTAATTCAATCTGAATGTAATTGAACTAACTCTTAACTAATTAAATTAAACCGAAACTAATTGAATTAATTTATAACAAATGTTTAACTCACTGAAAATAACTTAAAGTAATAGGAGAGGGAATTAGGATTAAGTACAAACAAATTCCTCCATATAATATCAATATTTATTCAATAATAATCTTAACCTAGTTTTATAAAATTTAGGAGGAGGAGGAGAAGGTAAAGGTGGATAAAGACGAGTATGATGAGGAAGATCCGTATGTCTATAGCCAAGAGAAGTCGAAGGTTGATCCTCAATATTCTCGAGAACGTTGCATAATGTCTAATACGGACCCAAGCGATCTTGTATATGTTCTTCCATCTTACATTTATAGTAATTCTCCATGACAAAGGGCCGAGTCTCAAGACATTATTCATACATTATATCAAAGAAATATAATATATTATTAAATACATTTTGTGAAATTAGGTTAAGAATTTTTGTAGATTAATAGATTTTTCATGACGCTAATCTAATCAGAATAATTTTAATTAGATGAGTTATAAGTTAGGTTGAAGTTAGTTTAAGGTTAATTACAGTATAGTTGGTAGACACTTACCTTTTGAAGCGGGAAATGCATGAAGTCTAAGCGCGGGAAATTCAAATGACATGTCATGTGTGTGGCACATGTCGGTAAAGTATATACCCAATATACACACTGACCATCAATATATGATAGGAATCTACATGACCGACTGCCGATCAATCTGCACTGCCAGCGGAATATTACAAAGACTGAAGGTAACACCGACTGGAGGTAATACCGACTGGTGCAAGGCCAGCTGGGCAGAGATAACTATTTAGTTTACAGTAGCGCCATATCTTATTGACTGTAGAAACTGTTTGCCACCCAAGAGCGCTCGTGATTTAAGTTTAACCCATTACAAGTCCACGTTTGGAGAATCCAGATAAAAACACTTCCAGGCGTGAGAAATAAAAATAAGCAGCTATAAATAAATAAGGAGCTGTGAAGAAGATCCCCAACTCGGTCGGTAAGGTGGATCTCTTATATCCCAGTCGAGGTTCGTTCCTGGTAGGAATCTGCATTACTGACAGAAGGTAATACCGAGTGCCGGTATTTTGTATCCACTTAGTTGTATACGACCAGTTTGATGTTTTCGGATAGCTAGAAAATATTATAAATTGATGCAATACTTTTTCTTGCACTTTATCAGTACTTCTGGTTTCAGGGTGATTTTCCAATATTAAGGCATGGTTTCGGAGAACTGATTCTGGGGGTCTTGGAGAGCATAAAAAGAGCCCTCAATTTTGATGTTCTCACTTTTATGTTTAGAGCGTATTTATTTTTTAGGGTAGTATTTTAGTGCTAGAGGTTTTTTTTTTGACAAATTGCACCTGGGGCCATGCAAGAGCCCCAAATAAGCCCTCAATTCCTGTGAAAGAAAAAAGGTAATGCAACAAATCCTTCTACCATGATACTGCAAGCTTTACGTAAAGCTGGCAGTACCAGGCATTTTTTTTTAAAATGCAGAGCCTAA
The DNA here is from genome assembly GCA_032362435.1 of Melikaiella ostensackeni. Lineage (NCBI taxonomy): Eukaryota > Metazoa > Arthropoda > Insecta > Hymenoptera > Cynipidae > Melikaiella > Melikaiella ostensackeni. The sequence continues at coordinate 54,091,929 of JAUMHM010000083.1, forward strand.
AATTTGGCTTTTGGGTACATAATGAGCCTTTAATTAGCCCTTAATTCTGGTATGAGACATACACTGATTAGGCTTTGTCCGAGAAAAGCAAAAATGGCTGATATACTTTATTCTAAGTTTCATATCAAATTCTTTCACGGGCTGTTTTTCGAGAGTTAAGGTTGGTTTTTGGAAAGCTGTTTGATGTTTTCGGAAAAAGAGAAGGAGCTAGACTCATGCATTTTCTTCTAATGCAGAGCCCAAAATTTGGCTCTTAGGTACTAAATGAGCCCTAAATAAGCGCTTAATATTAGCATAGGGCACATATTGTTTGGGCATGGTGGTACTTTCAAGTTTACTCACGTCGTTTTCCTGGCTGGCTGATGTCATCCGCCCAGCAGACAAGCGTGTGCAGGTTTTTCTAAGTCTCGGTCAAAATGATTATTTTCCGGTTTACTGGGGGCTGATACTAGAACCTGTACTAAGTCTATTGGCACTATACTGGTATCCCTGAAGCAACCGAAAGTGGGTACATCACATGTTCAAAGAAAAAGTATATCACGTGCGCTTATGGCACTCGCCACCTTCAGATGCGTTTTTCTAGAAAAGCGGTTTTTCTGAGTTCTGAATACAAAAATGCCCCGGCGACTCGTTTATCAACCTAAAGGGTTGATCTTGCGCTTGAATTGCCGAAAATATATCCAGCTATATAACCATATATGTAACTTCATACCAGCCATAAGAGCCCTTTTCATGCGGACGCCCACATATTAGAAATTTTTGAAACACAGCCTTATAAAATCGAGTAGAAAATTATGTACGTTAGAACAATCAGCACTGAAAAATCTTACTGGGGATTGATTATGTATATAATTTCACATTTCACATTCCACACTTCACTTTTCATTCTTCTAGTAACCCTAAAACACTACGCTTATCGTGAAATTGGCCTGAATTTGATTCATAGTAGACTGCACAGATTTTTGGACTCCTACCTTAGCGAAACCCATACAAGTTCAACCTTATCCAGCTTGATCAGACACATAATTTTTTATCGACTCAATGCGGCAAGGGATCCAGTTCTAGTGGTCAGACAATTCAGCGGCGCCATTAACGAAAAACAAAATGTCATATAATGCATATTTTTTTGCTATTTTTTTGCTACTTTTTACCAAAAACAAAATTTTTTTTGCTCTATTAGTTTTCGAGAAAACAAGGCGGCGCTAGCTTGCCGTCAACTCAGCGGCACCCTCCACAAAAATCATTAAATTTGAAAAAATGATTAGGTTTAATTTTTCTGCTCTTTTTTCTTTCCAATGTGCTACGAACCGCTTTCGTAAAATCAACCCTTATTTAAAAAACTACCCCCTGCAGTGAAAAAAAGTATTGAAAAAAAATGACTAGAATAGATTTTTTTTTGCTTTTCAATGTTATATGAAACACTTTTGTAAAATCGACCCCTATTTTAGAAAGCTACTCCCTGTAGTAGAAAGGGGTATTGAAGAAAAATGAAAAAAGTAGATTTTTTTGCTCTTTTTGCTTCCTAATATGATATGAAACACTTTTGTAAAATCAACCCTTATTTTAAAAAACTACCCCCTGCAGTGAAGAAAAGTATTGAAACAAATGACTAGGATAGATTTTTATACTCTTTTTTTGATTTTCATTGTGATATAAAACCCTTTTGTAAGATCAACCCTTATTTAAAAAAGCAACACCCTGTGCTGCAAAAACATATTTTAAAAAAAGAAGCTCCTTATCCGGATGGAAAATACTCATGAAATACTAACACAGTATTTTTAAAACATAACTGAGGAGCAAAGTTATTCTTCACCCCTAATTGTTACAGATACAACCCCCGTATTTGTATCTGAATACAAACCTGCAGACTGATGCTAAAAATTGTATACACTAACTGTCGGGATATTTGCGCTCTTTCTTTACTCTCCAACGTCGTATCAATCGCTTTTTAAAATCAACCCTCATATAAGAAAAGCAACAGCCTGTAATGAAAACACGTCTTTAAAATAAAAGCTCGATATCTAGATTGAACTTACTTATAAAATAGTACCACGGTTCTTTTAGGCATAATTATTTCTCACCCCTAATCGTTATAATAATAACCACCGTACTGTATAAGCTAAAATTGCAACATCCTTTAACAAAATTATTTTCCAGTCTATGTGTGTATATTAGAAAAATATAATTTGCCTTTTCGATGTATCTTTCAATGCCTCTAAACAACCTCTAGTACAATAATTCTTATCGAGAAAAATCCATTCTCATATAACAAACAATCTAAATTTTTAGAACGAATAAAAATTTTTTGAGTGCAGACTTTTTTTAAAAATGATTTTTTCAAATAGTTAATGAAATTATTTTCAAAGATGAGTTGAACCAATTTTAAAATCCTAAAAAACCACTCGTGTGAATAAGAATGCTGTGGATCTACATGAATGTTGTAAAATACATTTTGGCTTTCATTTTGTGCAATAACCTATGAGAACCATTTGTCCAATTCACTCCTACAAGAAAATACATCCAGTTTCTGCTAATGAATATTCAAGATTCGAGCTTGCGAAAATTCGATCTTATTAAAGTAGTTCGGTTTCTAGATTTTTCCAGCGGGTTGATATGGTAAGCGTTCATGTTCCAACTATCCCCGAAAACCACCTCTATCGTGAAATTTGGCTAAATTTGATGAGAAGACCTATGAGAATGTTTTCGACTCTGCTACTATCGAAACTCTTCAAATTTCGAACTTATCCAGGTAGATCAGTCACCTGGTGTTTTGATAAACTCAATGCTCTAAGGTTTGAAATTCTAGCATCTCAAAAAAATACCCCAATCGTAAAAATGGTCTGAATTTGATTAGTGGTAGACAATGCACATTTTTCGACTCCTACCTTAGAGAAACCCATACAATTTCGATCTTATCTAGCTAGATCAGTCACTTGATTTTTTATCAACTCAATGGTATGAAACATCAAGTTCCAGAAATCCAAAAACACTACCTTTATCGTAAAGTTGGTTTGAATTTAATTGGTGGTAGACGATGCAGATTTTTGGACTCCTTCCTTAGCGAAACCCATACAAGTCCAACCTCATCCAGGTAGATCAGTCACATGATTTCTTTATCGAGTCAATGCTGAAAGGGACCAAGTTCTAGCAAAGCCAAAAAACGACCCTTATCGTGAAATTGGTCTGAATTTGATCAGTGGTAGACTATGCACATTTTTGTTCACATACCTCAGTGGAACCCATACAATTACCTCTTTATCCAGGTAGATAAGACATATTATTTTTTTGTCGACTCAATGCGGCAAGGGATCCAGTTCTATCAGCTTCGAAAAACTACCCTTTTCGTGAAATTGGTCTGAATTTGATTGGTCATAGCCTATTCACGTTTTTGGACTGCTACCTTAGCGAAACCGAGAAAAGTTCGACCTTATCCTGGTAGATCAGTCATATCATTTTTTTATCGAGTCAATGCTGCAAGAGATTTAGTTCTGACATCCCCAATGAACTATCCCTATCGTGAAATTGGTCTGAATTTGATTGGTCATAGCCTATTCACATTTTTGGACTGCAACCTTAGCGAAACCCATAAAAGTTCGACCTAATCCTGGTAGATCAGTCATATGATTTTTTTATCGACTCAACGCTGCAAGGGATCAAATTTAAGCAACCCCAAAAAACTACCCTTGGAATCCGCCATGTTGAAAGATGGCATTTTAGTTTTAAACTTGGTGTGTATTCGAGAATCTACTGGAAGCACTGGGATTACTGGCATCGCGTTAGACAAATAACTGTGCGAGGAGTGGGGAGTCGCTGGCAGCACTGGTGTAGTGATGACAATGTTAATAAAATTAATATGTGCAGCGTTGTGATTAGTTTCGGAGTGAAATACGTCATCAATGTCGTCACAAATACGTCATTTTTCGTGACGTATTTCGCAGTGACTTTACTGGAGAGAGAATCACATGTTTAGCCAGCGAGATGGCTGCTATATACCACGCATTTTTAAATTGAGTTCATTCTATGTTAAGTCATTTAAATTGGAAAATATTGTTATGAAACATTGTGGTTTTTATTATGACAGTATATTTATTACTTGACAACAAGTTTCTTTCAATTTTCAGTATTTGTTTTTTTTTTTAAATATGGGAAGGATTAAATATAAATTAATTATATTCAAATAATTATATTGCATACAATTATTTGCTTGATTTTATCCCCTCAAGGTCATGTAATACTTTCCGACTCCTACTTTACTGACATATTTTTACTGCAACAACTTACTTTCACACGAATTGAGATATTGAGTTGAAAATTTGGGAAATTAATTAAAACGTACTGATGAACATTTGCATGGTCCTAATTTTTTGTCATTACAAAAAAATTAATTTTTGAAAAATTTCTGGATTTCTTTTTGTATTTCTAAAAATTTAAAACCATACAAACGTTCCTTCGTGCCTTTTATATAATTTCCCAGAATTTAACTAGATATCTCAATTTGTGTGGATATAAGTTGTTGCCAAAGAAAATGTCGTTAAGTTAGGAATCGGCTAAGTATTACATGGCCCTAAAGAATTAAATGTAAAATGAGAAGCTGTTTGAAATTTCTAAAGTACCAATTTGAAACTGTAAAATTGTAAGAACTTCAAATATGAAGGGTGACAGACCTACAATTTCAAAGTGTTCGATATTTTTCTCAGACCGAATTCATTTCCAATTGGGCAGACACTCCATGCTCAAGCCACAGAATCATTTGGTACTTGAAAATGTTGTTTTTCAAAGGGAATAAGATGACATTTTTCTTACCGATTTAACGGAAAAATTAGTTTGACAAAGTTAGGATGATTTTTTAAGATAAGTTAGGATGATTCTTCACGAAAATAGAGTTGAATTTTCAAATGAAAAAGATTCATTTTCTACCAGAAGAGATAAATTATGAACCCAAAAAGACAAATTTTCAACACGAAAAAAATTGTTTTCAACCAAACAGTTGCATTTACAAACGAATAGTTGAAAATTCAAGCAAGGAAGACGAATTTTCAACAAAAAACTTGAACTTTTAACCAAACAGTTCAATTTTCAAGCCAAAAAGACAAATTTTTTCGAAGACAGTTAAATTTTCAACAAAAAAAGTTAATTTTCATCCCGGAAAGATGACTTTTCTATCATAAATATGATTCTCCAATCGAAAAAGACAAATTTTCTACAAAATAGTTAAGTTTTCATCCCAAAAATATGAATTTTTAACAACACAGCGAAATTTCCAACCAAATCTCCCAATAAGAATGCATTACTTGCCGGTGATGATACGCAAAATAAAAGCCAGTCCCAGACAGATTCAACAAAAGAATCATCTTCAGGAGATAAAATAGAGGAACTAAAGAATGCCGAACAAGCATGTAACAGTCAAGGTTCAAACAACAAAAATTTTCTTTTGGCGCAAGAATTGGAAGTGATTGGTGAGAGAATAAATCCAGATATAACTTCAGCATAAGAAGCTGCCACAGATTTGGTTATAAGGATTGAGGAAATTATAGTATAGAGAAAGGCCTGCCGACTGAAGAGAAAAAGACTTTGATAACCAAATTTCCTCTTCCCAAAAATTGCTTATTTTTGGATCCACCCAAACTAAATGCGGAGGTACATGCAGCTCTACAAGAGACACAAGCTGAAATAATTAAAAGAGATTTGCGCATTATGGTAGAACCTTGTGAAAGTCAGTTTATTTCAAAAATTTTTATTGTGCCAAAACCAGACGGTTTTTATCGTGTAATCCTAAACCTTTAGCAATTAAATAAGTTTCTAAAAACGGAGCATTTTGAACTTGAAGATGATAAAACGGTCCGAAGAATAATAAGACCAGGCTGTTATATGGCAACCCTTGATCTAAAAGATGCCTATCCTTTGATTCCGGCCACGGATACAGATACAAAGTTTTTAAGATTCACGTTTTTAGGAAATTTTTACGAATATACTTGTATGCCTTTTGGTATGGGTACAACACCATTTACATTCACAAAGCTTATGAAGCCGGTTGTTTCACATTCAAGATCGCTAGGTTTGGAATCGGTAATTTACTTAAATGATATGCTCCTTTTCGGGAATAATGCGGTAGATTGTCAGGGTAATGTTGATCAAACTTGTCACTTTTTTGTAAACAATTAGGGTTTGTAATTAATCTAAGAAAGAGTTATCTATTGCCTTCATCACGATGTAGGTATCTGGGATTAAACTTCAATTCGAAGGACATGATTGTTGAACTCCCAGAAGATGAAAGGTCAAAAGTAATTTCTCAAATCAAAAGGTTTGAAAATATTAAAGAATGTAAGATCAGGGAATTCGCAGCGTTTATAGGAACATTAGGTTAATGTTGCTATACGTTAAAATATGGACGAGTCTACTTGAGAAATTCTGACTACGCGAAAGTATTAGCTCTTCGAGAAAATAATGATGATTTTGAGGCAACTATGTCTGTAGTGGGTATTTCCCAAACTGACCTTTTATGGTGCAAGTTGAATATTCCAAATGCAACGAACTCCATTACGTGTTTCATTCCGTGTATTGAGATTTTCACAGATGCATCTCCTACCGTCTGGGGAGCAGCATGTAAGGGGAAACGTGCCCATGGTTTCTGGACGAAGACTGAGAGATCAAAACATATTAATAGTCTAGAGCTTATGGCTGCTCTATTGGGTCTTAAATGTTTCGCGAGTCAATTAAAAAGTCGGGACGTTCTCTTGAGGGTCGTTAACACCACTGCGATAGCGTATATTACTAAGAAAGGTGGGGTACAATACCCTCAGTTAAATGATCTTGCAAAGAAGATATGGATCTGGTGCGAACAAAGAGACCTTTGGGTATTCGCATCATATATATCTTCTGAGGATAATTTTCAAGCAGACTTTGAATCGAGTAGGCTTGAACCAGAGAGGGAATACTCATTATCGGATAGAGCATTTGACTTTATAGTAAAAGAGTTTGGTCAGCCAGATATTGATCTTTTTGCGACAAGGTCAAACACAAAGTGTAGACGTTATGTATCTTGGAAGCAAGACCCAGAGTCTATCGCAGTCGATGCGTTTACCTTAAATTGGAACAAATATTTTTTTTATGCTTTTCCTCCTTCCTCCCTAATATTAAGAGTGTTACAAAAAATTAAATTTGAGAACGCAAGGGGAATTCTAGTAATACCTTATTGGCCAGCACAACCGTGGTTTCCAGTTTATATGTCGTTATCTGAATCGAAACCTATATATTTTGATCCAAACATTAATTTGCTCCGTTCGATTGATAGGGAATCGTATCCGATGTGGAAAACACTTACCCTGGTTGTGCGTGTGTTGTCAAAAAGGCATTCGAATTGAAGCAGGTCTCAGCAGGAATGGCAAATGTTATGTTTTTATCACTATCAAAAGGAATGAAGAAGCAATATCATTGCGGTTTAAAAAAATGGGAGAAGTTTTGTAAAGCCAAAAATATCGATTCGTTTTAAGGTTCAATTCCAGAGATTTTATCGTTTCTCACAGAAGAATACGCAAAGGGTATGTCTTATGGTCCTTTAAACTCTTTTCGATCCTCAATTGCATTAATTTACGGGACAGAGTTGGCAGAAGATGATAGAGTTGAGTGACTTTTTGAGGGTGTATCTAAATTGAGACCTCGAAGATTAATAGGCCTCAGTCTACGTTACTCATTCCGTTTTTTACTCAGGACAACCTCGTATGTCCTGCGTTAACACTTGAGACATATCTTAAAAGAACGAGCTTCATAAGATGCGCAAAACAAAAATTATTCTTATCGTTTAAGAAGCCTTATAATCCTATTACTACACAGACTCTTAGCCGCTGGATAAAAAATGTAATGACAAAAAGCGGTATAAACACTGGAGTCTTTAATGCTTATATCACTCGCTTTGCTGCTTCTTCAGTAGCTCATAGAGTAGGTGTTAATATAGAAACAATTTTGAAAACCGCGGATTAGACCCAAAAATCTCAGACATTCGCTCCTTTTTATAAGAAAGATATAGTAGATGATAGCAGGTCATTTGCGCTATCGATTCTAGAATAGCAGATTTAGTTAATGCCATGTTCTAGTTCTTGTATGTTTTAAGAAATTAGTGTTCCAATTGAAAGTTCGAATTATAATACAAGAATTTGAATATATTTCAGTTAAAATAAAATGTAATTAATAAATTTCGCAACTGAAATTGCCGTAATGGCCTTCAAACGGCTACATGATAATCTCGGAAGAAGAGGCGCGAAATACAATTAGATGATTAAACGAACTTACCTGTAAGCGAAGTTTTATCATAATTGTATGAAGCGCCTCTTCTGAAGAGATTATTCCCATCCATTGATTAATGCCCATCATTCTAAAATAGAATCCCATAAATAATTACGGCAATGCTTTAAAGTAATGATCATGAAGCAGAACAGAGACGTGATGTTGGTTCGTCTCTAGAGTTTTGTTTTTTAACTTTGAAAAGTGTGGCGCTAGTGTACACCGACAGGGATACTACATGATAATCTCTTCAGAAGAGGCGCTTCATACAATTGTGATAGAACTTCACTTACAGGTAAGTTCGTTTAATCATCTCATTTTCAACAGAAGATTTTAACATTCAACCAAATAGTTGAATCTTAAATCGAAAAGATGCTTTTTTAAACAAGGTGACTCATTTTCTACCAGAGGAGACGAATTATCAACAAAATACATGAATTCCAACCAAATCTTCTAATTTTCAATTAAAAAAGATAATTTTCAACCACATAGTTGAATTTTCAAAAAGTTGTTATGACAAGCTTGTAGGGCTTTCAAAAAGAAACGTTTTTCTTTTCTTGACTTTTTTTCATATAGTGCATTGCTTGGCTTACAATTTTCATTTTCGTTTCTTTTTTTGAATTTTGTAAATGCATAGTGTTTTAGGGTTGCTAGAAGTTGATCCCTTACAGCATTCAGTCGATAAAAAATTAGATGACGGATCTAGCTAGGTAAGGTCGAACTTGTATGGGTTTCGCTAAGGTAGGAGTTGAAAAATGTGCATAATCTAGAACCAATCTAATTCAGACCAGTCGCACGATAAGGGTGGTTTTTTGAGGTTGCTAGACCTGAAACCCTTGGAGCACTGAGTCGATATAAAAATCATGTGACTGATGTACCTGGATAAGGTCGAACTTGTATAGGTTTCGCTAAGGCAGGAGTCCAAAAATGTGCATAGTCTACTACCAATCAAAGTCAGACCAGTTTCACGAAGAGGATAGTTTTTCGAGGTTGCTAGAGCTGGATCCCTTGCCGCATTGAGTCGATAAAAAAATTATGCGACTGATCTACCTGGATTAGGTCGAAGTTGTATGAGTTTCGCTAAGGTAGTAGTTCAAAAATGTGCATAGTCTACCACCAATTAAATTCAGACCAACTTCACGATGAGGAAAAGTGTTTTTGGGATGCTAGAACTGGATATCTTGCCGCATTGAGTCGATAAAAAAATTATGTGACTGACCTAAGTGGATGAGGTCAAACTCTTATGAGTTTCGCTAAGGTGGCAGTCCAAAAATGTGCATAGTCTACCGCCAATTAAATTCAGACCAACTCCACGATAAGGATAGTGTTTTGGGGTTGCTGGTACTGGATCTCTTGCCGCATTGAGTCGATAAAAAAATTATGTGACTGATCTACCTGGATTAGGTCGAACTTGTATGATTTTCGCTAAGGTAGTAGTGCAAAAATGTGCATAGTCTACCAACAATTAAATTCAGACCAACTTCACGATAAGGGTAGTGTTTTGAGGTTGCTGGAACTGGATTCCTTGCCGCATTGAGTTGATAAAAAATTATGTGATTAATCTACCTAGATTAGGTCGAACTTGTATAAGTTTCGCTAAGGTAGCAGTCCAAAAACGTGCATGGTCTACAACCAATTAAATTCAGATCTTCTTCACGATAAGGGTAGTGTTTTGAGGTTGCTGGAACTTGATGCTTCATAGCATTGAGTCGATAAAAAATCAAGCGACTGATCTAGCTGGATAAGGTCGAACTCGTATGAGTTTCGCTCAAGTAGGGGTCCAAAAATGTGCATAGTCTACCACCAATTAAATTCAGACCAACTTCACGATAAGGTTAGTGTTTTGAGGTTGCTAGAACTGGATCCCTTGCCGCATTGAGTCGATAAAAAAATTATGTGACTGATCTACCTGGATTAGGTCGAACTTTCGCTAAGGTAGGAGTCCAAAAATGTGCATAGTCTACCACCAATTATATTCAGACCAACTTCACGATAAGGGTAGTGTCTTGGGGTTGCTAGAACTGGTTTCCTTGTCGCATTAAGTCGATAAACAAATTATGTGACTGATCTACCTGGATAAGGTTGAACTTGTATGAGTTTCGCTAAGTAGCAGTCCAAAAATGTGCATAGTCTACCACTAATTAAATTGAGACCAACTTCACGATAAGGGTAGTGCTTTGGGGTTGCTGGAACTTGATGCTTCATAGCATTGAGTCGATAAAAAATCAAGTGACTGATCTACCTGGATTAGGTCGAACTTGCATGAGTTTCGCTAAGATAGCAGTCCAAAAATGTGCATAGTCTACCACCAATTAAATTCAGACCAACTCCATGATAAGGTTAGTGTTTTGGGGTTGCTGGAACTTGATGCTTCATAGCATTGAGTCGATAAAAAATCAAGTGACTGATCTAGCTGGATTAGGTTCTAACTTGTCTGAGTTTCGCTAAGGTAGTAGTCCAAAAATGTGCATAGTCTACCACCAATTAAATTCAGACCAACTTCACGATGAGGGTACTGTTTTGAGGTTGCTAGAACTGGATCCCTTGCCGCATTGAGTCGATAACAAAATTATGTGACTGATCAACCCGGATTAGGTCGAACTGGTATGAGTTTCGCTACGGTAGCAGTCCAAAAACGTGCATGGTCTACAACCAATGAAATTCAGACCATCTTCACAATAAGGGTAGTGTTTTGGGGTTGCTGGAACTTGATGCTTCATAGCATTGAGTCGATAAAAAATCAAGTGACTGATCTAGCTGGA
>JAUMHM010000083.1:54115028-54126400 GCA_032362435.1 Melikaiella ostensackeni
ATTTCGCAATTTATTCTTCTTTCGAAATCTTTAATTTCGAAGAATAAATTGCAGGTTTTGCTTTTTATTCCGAATTTTCGAACTCATTATGCATAACCCTCTTGGTGGCTGCGGGTTTATTCAAATTAATGAGGATTTTAATTTTGGTTGAGTTCGGAGTTTTAGTTCAGAAGATATTTGTATTTGAAATTTGGATGGAGTAAAGCGTGGAAGTCAGTAAGGGAAGGATGACTTGCGAAAGAGAATTGATAAACGGAGGAGAGAACAGCGTGAGCCATATCGGGGCACCCGCGAGGCGCACAAACACAAGCCCGCCAGCCTGTGGATACCCACGGTTTCTCAGTAAAGGTAGCGTTGTATGCGTGAAAATAATGTCATGAAGGGCATTCACTCCTTCAACGCGGTGTGTGTGCATGTTAGAACGCCTTCCTTTTATCTGTTCTTCCTTATTTCTTGCTCTCTCTTACTTACAATATTTCTTGACTATTCATTCTTAATCTGTATATAACATGTGTGTAACGAAGTGTTACATTATGCTGTATTTGTTTACATATTTCCTATATAAGAACAAAAGGATTAAATGTATTTATTTTAATTCCTTTGTTCTCGAGGCACGAATTATAATATAAGTTCTCTTGTTTTTTTTATTAAAAATACAAAAAGATTTATGGAAGTTTTCCTTTTTATTTTAAGTACGATGAGGTTAAATCGAATTCTTTTGTGAGGCAATTCGGCCTGCTAGCTGCTGTGGTGAGGTCGGCATATCGTGGGTCCTCACGTTACGTCTTTTGTCCCCGAAAACTAGGTCGAGATGAGCTTAAGAAAGAATTTGATTCAATGTTGAGGGAAAATTTCTTTATGCCTTTGGTGCCTATCTTTAGAGATTCTAAAATAATTTTTTTTTTATTTTATTATTTTTTTTTCTAAAAGAGAAAATTTTAAAGAAAAACCTTTATGTCGAACATTCAGATCGGATATGAACATAAGAAGGCCTCTACATTACAGTACCATATTCAGGATGAAAGTACCACTGCGTCTACGCTGGGTAGAGAGTTTGAACAGGGAGTTGAATTCTTTGAAATGCTGCTGACGTTTGGTTATGAGCAGAGTTAGTCCTGTTCATCGGCGTCTGATTTTGGTTGATTCTTGGAGTAGCGGCTGGTGCAGGGTCGCAAGCAGTTTCTCATACTCGCAACTTTAGCCACATTTTCTGGTATATCAATATTTGATAGATTTTTAAACCACTTATCATTCAGTCTGGTGTTATAAAATTTGTTCCTAACAGAATCAGCATTATTGATTAGTGTTTAGAATTTTTCTCGGCATTTCAATTTTTATTCTTCGAAAATCTTTGAAATTTTCATATTTTGAAAATGGTCAAATTGGTCAATCACGTCGATAGGTAGCATTGCTGCATTGCCTCGGATAGGGACCCTCTTCAGTGCCAGATTATAAAAATTAAGTATGCATGCATGAACTTATGTGTATGTCTTCGACGTGCGGTTTCCTTCCCTCCGCCACTTCCTCTCTCCTGATTTTGTTATCCTTTCGCTGTAGAAGGTCAAAAGCGTTTCGATGAAAAGGGTAGATTATGACACGAAAGTCAATGAATTGCTAAAAGATCGGGACACTTATATTCCGCGAAATAAAGACACCTCCAAAAAAATTGCGAGTAATGTAACAAAGTTGGTAAAAAATGGGAATCAGCCGAATATATTAATGACCTTACCGCAAATATCCGAAAATATATCACGCTAATCCTTCCAGGTTTTATCGTCTACCCAAAATTCATAAAACAGGTGCCCCGCTTAGGCCAATCGTATCGTATGTGGGCAACGCGACTTACGATTCAGCATGTTACTTGAAAAACATCAATTCGAATAATATTATAGCTCCTAAATCGAGAGTGCTTAACAGATTCGATTTAGTGAAGAAAATGCGAGACATTAGGATCCCGGAAAATCACGTCTTCGCATCACTGGACGTCGTATCACTTTTCACTAATGTGCCGAAAGAAAGGGCAGTCGCGGCAGTTCACAGCAGGTGGAATCAAATTCGCGCACAGACAAAAATTCCCTGGGAAGAATTTAAGGAAGGGCTTAGATTATGTCTTGACAGCACAGACTTCAATTGTAAGGGTAAAACGTACTTCCAAAAAAGGGGATTACCAATGGGTTCCCCACTTCACCAATTTTAGCAGACGTAGTGATGGACGATTTAGAAAAAGATGTTTTACCAAAAATAGGATTTCAGGTATCGTTCTATTTCAGATATGTAGATGATATTTTAGTAGCACTCCCGGAAAAAAAAGTAGAAGGCGTTCTGCAAATGTTTAATTCAAACTATTTTGGTAATATATCACACTAGAGCGAGAAGATAATACAGCGATAAACTTTCTAGTTGGCACTTTGCAAAGCAACGATAGTCAACAAATAAACTGTAATTGGTACCGAAAACCTACGTGGTCCGGTAGGTGCTTGAATTTTGATTTAAACCACGCCCAAAAATACAAAAAAAGTGTGATTTATAATATGGTAGACAGGGGGGATTCCACTTTCTGACAAACAATTTCATAAGGATAATTTGCGACTAGTAGAGGACACACTTCATGACAACTTCTACCTGCAAGAATTTGTCAGAGAAAACATTAATCTCAGACTGAATATCCTAGCACACAAAGAGCAGCGTAGAATTGATCAAATATTTACAAATGTGGAAAATAAGTCTTTTATTAGTATTTCGTACGTAGAAGGGTTATCTGAGCGAATCGCGAGAGTTTTCAAGTGTTGCGACGTAACTACGGCGTTTAGAAACAAGAGAGATCTTGCAACAGTCTTGAGGCCCACGAAAGATAAACTAAATAAATTGGACAATAGCAATATTGTTTACGGCATTTTGTGCAAAAGACAAAATTGTAGAGCGGTTTATATCGGTCAATCGACACGTCCTTTACGAGTGCGGGTAAAAGAACATAAGAGGGACATTAATAACGAGCCTGACAAACAGACTGCGTTTACTAAACATAGTATACAGGAAGATCACTTTTTTTATTTCAAAAACGCCAAAATTCTAGCAAATGAGGGCCATTATCGTAAACGTCTAGTGCTTGAAATGTGTCACACAGCTAGTAATGATCATTCGGTCAATTTGAGAACCGCCGTGGAAAAACTTTCAAAAATATACTACCCTGCCATAAAGAGATAAAAAATTTGAGAACACGTGGGCCACTGACCCACGTGTTCTCAAGTGGCACGAATGTCAGGGTGTGCGAGGTCAGTCGCACAACCCTTTAAAAAAGATAAAGTATCTCTCGTTCGATTTTTTTCGAATTCCGAAAGTCGTTAAACCATAGGACTTCTGAGAATGTTTTTTTTAGTTCTCGACGTGATCTAATGTAAAGCGGATGTTTCTGCACTCGATTTTCGTCGAAAATTAACCTCTTGAAATAAAAAGAAATTCCTTTTTTTCAATTTTTCACTCGGTTGTGCTCTCAATTTTAACTTCCTTTCAAATTAAACAATTGTGTGATTGGTACTGTGTAAAGTGTCAGTGAAAATTGGCTTATTGGATTAATGATCAACAGCTCAAATTCACTTGACCTTCTAGGGTGAAAGGATAAAACACATAAGGAGAGAGGAAGTGGTGGAGAGAAGGTAACCGCACGTCGAAGACATAAACATAATTTCATGCATGCATACTTAATTTTTATAATCTGGCACTGAAGAGGACCTCTATCCGAGGCCGAAACGTTTGCCAAACTCATAGTTATATAGTTTACTAGTTATATAGTTCACTGCATGTTATGTCACATAATCATAAGACCCTATTGCCAATACAAAAAGTTTCAAAAACAATTTTAATACTTGGGTCAATCAAAAACGACATTTTTCAACAAACCAGTAAAGATGTCACAGAAAGATAATAAATAGTCATTTTTCTTGAATCAAATACATGTTAGAAACAGAGTTTTTGCACGCATATATAATTGTTGCTCCGAGAAACACCCGTTCCTGTCAAATTATGGCGAAATTGTTTAATTTTAAGCAATTGGGCATTAATAATTAATTACGGGTTTTCACATTAAAATAACTTTGCAACAAAAGGTCATAAATGTTTCAAACTTGGCATGTTGATTCTCTGAAATGTTACTGAAACAAGGGCGTGAATGAAAAATTATTTATACAAACATATTAACTTATAGAAGCCTTCAAAATCTATTGATCTATGTGTAGCCCTGTATGCAGTAGGAAGTTGGGACAAAGCTTAAACAATTTGAAAGATTATTAGAAATTCGATCATGGAATTGAATTTTCTTTATTTTTATTCGTTTAATAATTTTGTTAGCTTTTATTTTTAAGAATCTGACAATAGGCTGATTCGGAGCCCATAGACGTAGATATACAAAATCTTGTGACTGAGTGGGTCCCCAACCATTGCTTGGTATGTACGTACTACGATTCTACGCCTCTGAATTCTGACCTGGCCGATCGTCTTCACGCTTCCAGTGACAGCCCTACTCTCAAGCTTTCAAAAAAAAAAATACGCACTCATATATGCGTGCAAAACTTTGATCTCTAACATGTTTTTGATTCAAGAAAAATGACTATTTATTATAACACAGCAGAATTTCCTCCAATAAAAGTTCATTTTGCTTGGAAATTATCAACTTGAAAAAAAGTATTTATTATAAAAATGTGTATTTGGGCTGGTACTTTCAGGACTGAACAAAATATTCCTTGTTTCCATGGGATATTTTTTAAGATATTGAAGACATTTTTTTTCCAAACATTATCCTATTAGTTGCTGTTGTGCAATAAATATTCGTCGAAGGGCAAATATTTTCAGACAGATTTTATTCATCCTGGATTGATCTGATGAAATGCAAAAGAGAAAATTAAAATACGTTTCATGGAAAAATGGTAATTGGGAATAATTTAAAAACCGCTGCAAAGTAGTTGGTGGGCGCATTCATTATATGGTGTACCTTCAATTGTGATTATTTCATGAACACTGTGCTTCCTCATAGAGGATTGTTTTGTTATAACGAAATAATTCTTGGACAAGAATCGGGTTGATATATTTTCTACGATCATGATAAAAGACTGTTATGTTAAGAGTATTTTGGATTTTTATCCTTCAAACGTTAAACAAATTGATAAATCTATATACATCATAATTTTAATTTGTCATACAGGCCTGTTGAATACATCATTCGATTTGTCTCATCATAACGAATGAATTTAGTAATTAGAATATTGGTATATTTCCGAAAATAAATAAAAAATTTCTCTTACAAACGTTAGAAAAATGTACAAATCTGTATATATCATAACTTCATTTGGTCATAGAATGCTTCTTAATACATCAATCGATTCATGTTGTCAAAATAAACAAATTTGGCACTTATTATGTTGCTTTATTTCTAATTTTAAAAAAATCTTACTTATAAACGAAAAATTAAAACCTTCAAAAATTCTGAAAGATAAAAATTTAAATACGGGGATAGCTATAAACATTCTATTGAATTAGGGGAAAGTTGGGTAGCCCCGACCACTCATGATTTTGAATAAATTGTACTTTCTGCGACGATAAATCGAAATAATTATCTTCTAATGTTATCCCAAAGCGTAATTTTTAAAATATAGACTCCTATCTTTCATTAACTTAAAAAAAAATCCGATTTAAATATTTTGTAGAAAACAAGTTCATTTTGTGAAATATGGGCCAATCTTATTATAAAATATTTGAAAAACTACAAAAAAACATTAGATTAGAAAATTAGCTTAAAAATTAATTTAAGCGGTAAAACTTCAATATTATCACTAATTTCTGTTTCACACAAATAAAATATGAATCAGAATTGAAAAAATATTGTAATTTTATATTAATTTGTTATTTTATAAAACGCGAAAATATCCCAGCGTCTACTTTACCGATTTTTGAGAAAATAGCGAGGAGCTGTTATTACCCTCAGAACAACAATTTTACCTTTAATGGAAGGTAGTACGAAGAGGGCAGCAGCTAGGTATGGCCGAAAAGTAATTAGCTACCCTTTTAGAAAAAAAATGATTAGACCCGATTGGGACCAATTGACAGTTGGATCATTTGGAATCGGTATTAATCGGATCAAAATTTTTCAATCGCTTTCAATCTATATACAAACTGCTTTGCAGTTTGTATATTTCATTAGTTTATTGCTACGCGTCTGATGTAGGCTTGTCGTGTGTCTAATGTACATTCTGTTGTATATTCGGTGAAATTTCAATAAAACGCAGTATATATTGAATATGAACTGCCCATGCGTTTTCTTGAGTGCAATATCGAAGTAGAGTGAAAGCCTCCTGCAAGGCATGAAAGTTATTTAGTGTAGATTCCCCTTGTCAGGTCTCAAAACGTCGAGAATGGATGAAAACTGGATGGGTCCAAATTCACATGAATCTAATACCTTCTATCATGAACGATAAGAATGTGAAAAGTAAATAATCGTTTTCAAATAACTCCTGCGAGATCAATGTATTGCCACCAACATAATGGCATACTTGCTTCATCTCGAGTCCCGATTGAGAACGATAGACGATAGCTGGCTTTGATCGTTCCGAATCGGTGAGACCCGATTAAGAAACACAATTGGGAACGATTGACATTTTTTTCAATCGTTCGCAATCGGATCCAATCTACTAATCTACTTCCATGGGAGGTGGCCCTCAGTTTGGTCGAATTCTAATAACGAATACTAGCACCTCTTACGGAGAAGCGTTGCAACATAGGTTTAAAGGTTATGAAAATGGCTGCCAATGCCCATGGAAATGATGGCCACAGATTTCCATGTGTTGGTAATCACACTTGGAATTTTTGGTTTTTGCATGTTTTGTTTGAGTTGTTTGCAAATGTGCCACACGTGACATGTATCCTTCTCAGCCTTCTCGACATCCGTCTGCTCTCGCAGCATTTCTCCGTTTCAGAAATGAAATATTTTCACACAAAAATATTAATTTCTCAGCATAAGAGAATATTACATCCCATCATATGAACCTCAGAAGAACGTACGACACCGGCTATTAAGTGAGATTTTTTTTTCTTTTATTCTAACAGTGTACGCGTATTACATATGGGATCAGGGCCGTGCATGCAAAAGCAAAAAATATCAAGTGTGATTAACCAATACCCTGAAAGAATATTCAGTGAATAAAGGGACCCCGCACGAAATTGCGTTCCCGTTAAAATGGCCCAATTAGATATGTTACATTACTTAAAACTATAATTTTGCGAAAATATAAAAGTTCACAAAAATTAATTATTCTAACAATTGTAAATATCAAGATCAGCCACTTTCTTGTATTAAGAATATCTATTTGTGACACAAGTACGTGTGAAGTTTAAAAATGTTAAATATTCCTTTAACCTTCAAAAACACCTAGTAAGACATGCAGAAGGGCAGGATTAAAAGTACATATAGCATTAAATAATTTACAAATTACTTTATGTAAAATAGTTCCGAGAATAATTAAAAGTTCTCCTACATATTATTTGTCTCATTAGTGTTAACTTATGAGAAATATAAACTTGAGACTATTCAGAATAATATTTTTAACAGTTTTGAAACATAGATTTACATTGACATAATGTACTGCAATTTCTCTTAATTTTTGACAACATAAACATCCAGTAAACTAATCATTATTTGATTAGAAGTGTACATTATTATATTAAATAACCTGTCAAAATATACCCACTTGGATTGTTTGTTAGAATATCAGGATGCGTTCTATCTGTTAATACTTGGTAAGATCGCAGAAACGTTGAAAAAAGTTTCAAGTTTACAACAGTAAATTTTTGCTTTAACACAACGTACGTATCCTGCAGTGGTTCTCGATTGGAGTGGTAGATAACAAAAGGTCTGGATTTTTTAAGAAAAGGTATAAAAGTCTTAATTAAATTGAGTGGATGCTCTCTGGCGATGACAACCAATCCTTCTGCTCTCTCAGTCTTCAGATGATGCATAGCGTCTGATATTTGGGATTTCTTCTCAGGAAAAGAAGACCCACTGAGTTCTGAATTTTTTCTTTTCAGTTGATTTTGCATGATGCAAGTTTCGGTAGTAAGTTGAGGCCCAGAAAATGGTCCCTGGGAATTAGGTTTCATTTCTTCATTTGGACGTGAGTTAGAAGTCTTAATTGACAGATTAGATACAATTTCAATCTTGATTGCACTTTTAATGAATTTGGTTATACTTATGTTATGCAGACGATTTAATTGCTCTTCAGGAAAGTTCATGGCATCAATAATTGTCGTTTGGGCTTCATTTCCAGGGTGAATATGTATCAAACTACCGTCTGTATTTGAACCTATTCGATTCAGAATACTAGCTGCAGGCAATCCTGAAGATCCACTATCATACAATAAATACATTCCAGCGGATTTAATATCACAGTAAGAAAGTATCTGAGCTAAAGTCTCCACTCTCAAACAACTAATTTTCATATAATCTTGATGAAAGTAAATTTCTTGTAGCAACTCAATAGTCGGCTTGCAAATGGTCAAGTACTGAAAATATTTTTTTTCCTTTTTCCGAATGTATTTTTCTTGTGAGTATTCAGTTTTAGCACAGAAAGAACTGCTATTTTCAATCAAAGAACTGACTATTTCTTTGCTGGACTTACCAGCCTTTCGGAGACCTAAAATTTCTTCTTTTGTTAATTGTTGTGACATACCATCATCGTTGATCGACCGATTGTCAAGGCCACTTGGTAAAGCATGTTTCAATTTATCTAACGACTCCGCCTTCGCGATAGGCAGCAACGTGCGAATTTCCTTGTTGTTTTCAGAAGGGATTACCTTAAACGTAGTCCAGAATGCTTTCCCGACTATGCACATAGTTTCAATCTGTTCTTTTCCTAATGTCAAAATACTACTTTCGGATACTTTATGAACTTTCTTAAAATTCTTTTTTTTTACTATCACGTAGTCACCGTTTCTGACTGAACAATTCGTAAATTTATACATGATTGTACATAAAAACGAGAAACTAATTGTTACTACATGTCTATATATGCGCTCAATGAAACAAAATGCAAATGCGGGATTGCATGTACCATGATCTAAGAATACATGGTCTAGCCACGCGCAAGTAAGAAAAAAGTGAACCAATAGGATGCTCTTACCAAAACGGCAACCATATTGGACAAGAAATAGCGAAGATTTGAAGTAAAATATAAACTAAAAATAAAATAAAGTAAGATGTAGTAAATTGTAAAAGTTGTAAATCAATACAAAAATTGATATTTGTGCTATACATAAGTAGAAAAATTGTTTAAAATATTTTTTGTAATATTTCTAATCTATACATTTTAAATTAAAGGATACAAATGAATAAATATCAATTTCATAGCCTGTATTATGGCAATATAACATTTTAATATCCGTACACATATGCATACGTATATGATCAAAAACATAACCTCTGAGTGCACACAAAACGACATATATTTAGTTTTTACATATGAAAATATAAATATTAAACACGAATTTATACAGCATATAATGTATAATATTATACATTTTTTTTAAAGTGGGAGGAAATGATCCTCGTTCACATTTAAAAATATAAATAAATGCATGAACATATGGAGAGTGAACACGCAGGTGAGATACGAATTTCATGAAGGATATTTCAAGTATTCGAGAAAATTTTCGTAAATTTTGCCAAAACTATCTTTGAACTATCTACTTTCAATCGTCCCCTTCTTTCAAATTCAAATTTTCAAAGCAAATTTTTTGCAGCTCTTGAAAATTCCTTTGAATTTTTAAAAATACCCTAAAATCATTCAAATCCTTGAAAATCCCATAACATTGGGCAAACCCCTTGAAAATGCCTTGAAATCTTTTAAAATACACTAAAATATTTCAAATCCTTTGAATTTTATTTAAATCTCCTTACAATTTTTGAAGCTCTCTAAAATTGCTTGAAATTTTCAAATGTACCCTGAAATTTTTGAAATCCTTTGGGATCCCTTCAATTTATTGAAATCTATGAGAAATTCTTAAAAATCTTTCAAAATACCCTAAAATACTCCAAAAGGATTCAAGAAAATTCAGAAGTAGGTATAGACCTTAATTCGATAGTGGTTAACCCCTGGGTTAATTTATTTAAAGGAATAAAGTGAGTGAGGAGATTTTTTCATTAAAAAAAAAACGAACTATAATAACTTTAAATTAAGAAAGTGACTTGAAAGTAATTTGAGAATGAGGTGACTAAAAGTTATTTACGTTTTGAATTTCAATAAAAAAGTTTTTAAGGTTTTCAGTTAAAATGTTTTTTTTTTCATTTTGTTGTACATTTGACTTTAGTGAGCCGGAAAGGAGGCAGTTGGAAGCCTGTTTTTGATTTGTGATTTTTTTTGTGTTCTATTTTCGTAAACAAAACTATTCAACAGAAAGTAGATTTTCTTTCAATCTTGATGAAAAAATTTCTACTTTTCAATTTCAATTTTAAATGTATGCATAATACATCCATTTTTACAATTTGCAATTGAATCTATTTCTTGTTTCTAATGACAGATTCACAGTTCCGAAATTTACAACTGCTATATTAAATGATAAAGTATGTATCTTAACAGTTAACGGATGTATTAACCGACTTTTCTTTCTATAATGATTTTGAAACAGTTGAATTGAATTTATTTGGAACTGAGAAGCTCGCGTTGCTATGGTAAACAAGATGGATGCGGTTTGGGTAAGCGCGACTTGGGACGAAGGTGGCAGAGCTGATGGCTAGACCAGGTATTCTTAGATCATGGATCATGCCATGTATTCATATATCATGGTTACAGTAGTGCTTGCGCGTATCACGTTAATTAAAGTGTTGTCGTCGAGCTGTGAAGTGGTAGTTAGCATTATTCAGTTTATTGAGTTATTCGAGAACGAATTTTCTGAGTTCCATTTTCCGATCTGACGAGAGCATGGACGGTTTGTAACGCCTTACTGGATGGTTTTCGACATTATGCAAAGGACGTGTAAAAAATCGATCACTCCCTACCATTGTGTTGATTTCCTTGTAACCATGTAAATTACATTTGCATTTCGCACGCTGGTAGGGGGTTCGTTAAGTAAAATTGTTCTCTTTTATTTAAACATTCCGTTAGTGCGTCTGCAGACTCCCATATTGTGAGCAACTATTCTTCCCTCAGCTCCTTTTCAGTGCGGACTGCCAAAGTCGTTTGCTGTAAGTGTCCCCTAAATATTTGAAATGTAAAGTTAGAAAGGGTTTTCTCGCTATTCTAGAATGTGCCAGTTAGAAATTTGTGATAGGAATTTTTTTTTTAACTATGTGCAATAAAATAAAAGTTTCTAGGTTTTAGATAGAAAGCTGATAA
>JAUMHM010000083.1:54157512-54172261 GCA_032362435.1 Melikaiella ostensackeni
CGAGCTGGACGCTGGACTGAGAGTTGCACGCGGTGCGCGTGCGCGAAAACGAGTGCCTGGGCTAAAGAGTAGGGGGTGAAAGTGCACAAAAGATCGTCTCCAGCTTTGACAGCTTTTGTTCAGCCATAATATCAGTGCTACCACACTAACGATTTCAAAGTTCACTACATTTTCGCGAACTGAATATTTTTAAAATGCCTAGAAAGGACCCCAAGTCCAACTGGGCCGGAAGTCAGATTTGTTACCGGAAGTTTCTATGCTAGCTTCACCCCTGTGGGTAGCACGCGAGACGGCGGCTGGATCGGAAAGCACATCGTTGCGTAGTTTCGCACTGCGCATCAGACTGTCTCTTTTTCTCCGCGAGCGAGAAAGTGTCTAGCACATGCATTGGAGTTGCTTACATTTTGGTGTTTAGATTTTCGTCAACATTCTACGTCGCGTTTTTAATGTGTTTTTCCTTCGAGAAATGAAAAATAATTCTAAAAAATGACGCGAGTGTGTTATGTCGTGCAATGCAGCACCAAATCGGGCGGCCAAAAGAAATGTGCAAGTTTATTTAAAATCATTTCCGTAAGTTGTCCTATGACTTTATTTAAGGCCATGTGAGCGTAACCTCAAATTTTTTGTTCACATTTTTTTAAAACCAACTTACGTTCACACGAAACGCAACATTTGAGTTGAAAATTTCGGAAACTAAATAAAAAGCACTAAGGAGCGTTTATCCGGTCCTAAATTTCATAATTATAAAAAAGGTTTTCTTCTTACAATTTTTTTTGCTTTTTTAGTTCAGTTTTTTAGTTTCTGAAATTTTCAACTCGATATTGCGTTTCGTGTGAACGCAAATTGGTTTGAAAAAAAATGTGAAAAAAAATTTTAAGGTTACGCTCACATGGCCCTAAATAAAGTCGTTGGACAACTTACGGAATTTATTTCAAATAAACTCGTACATTTCTCTTGGCCGCCCGATTCGGTGTTGCATTGCACGACATAAGACACTCGCGCCATTTTTTCAATTATTTCCCATTTCTCGCATGAAAAACACATTAAAAACGCGATGTAGAATGTTGACGAAAATGTAAATACCAAAGTGTAAGCAACTCCAATGCACGTGCTTGAACTTTTTCTCGCTCGCGGAGAAAAACAGACAACCTGATGCGCAGTACAGAACTACGCAACGATGTGCTCCGACGTTACCGACGTTATTTCAGCCACGGGTACTCTACCCCCTCCACTCGAGTTTCCTGTCCTTATCATATATGCTCTTGGTCTCGACATTCGGCAATGAATTTCCCATTTCAAATGAAAATTTTCCCAAAGCACTATTTCAGTTTATAAACTCTTTTATTGTAAACTATTCAACTGTTTCTCCTTTCACTGATCATTCCTATTGTAAATTGTAATTTTTCTAAGCTGTTTTGCAACTTATATTATTTAAAATGCTAGTTATTGAAATTATGGCCTTATTATTTATTTCTGTTAATATCATTT
Source organism: Melikaiella ostensackeni (assembly GCA_032362435.1). Taxonomy (NCBI): domain Eukaryota; kingdom Metazoa; phylum Arthropoda; class Insecta; order Hymenoptera; family Cynipidae; genus Melikaiella; species Melikaiella ostensackeni. The sequence goes on from JAUMHM010000083.1 coordinate 54,159,001, forward strand.
TTTCTCAATTCAAATTCTTTGTCGAAAAATACTAGTCTTTTGAACTCTCAATGGCAAATAATAATTTTAAAATATGTTGATAAGTGATATAGAAGAAGTATTTCTTCGTATCGCTGTGACAATTAATACTATTTTTCCACTATATCCTTGCTTACCATCGAACTCTTGTAAAGATTAATACTATAATACCAAATTTCACTACCAATAGTTTCTCCGTGCGATATTGTGCTTTGTTCTCAAACTTTGGCATTGCTTTTCGAGCCTGTATCCGGGCTCTTATGAATCGGACCCTACTTCTGGAATCACACACATGTAAAGATGCAGCTGTAACATCTTTCACATACCTTTCAACATCTTGGCTGTGACATGGACGGTGGAAGATATCATATGGGATACATCGTCCAGAAGAAATTGTTTCAGCTCATTTCCAGTAAAGTGCATTGTCAATGAAGGTTCCGTCACTTTACACTTCTGGCAGTTGACAACGTCAACATAATTTTCAGCTTCGAAATTAAGCTCTGGAACTTCAAACTTTCTCATCACTTTGGAGCTAAATTTTTCCAGCAGATGGAATGTGATTGATAGTTTGTTGTCTCACATTCAGCCTTTCATCATGTAACACAGCGATGAACATATTTTCAGGATGCACTGCGTAAGCATTCGTTTTTATTACTCCATGTGGTGTGGCCTATTTGGGGTCCACCAGGCTCAGATTAGTAAGGTGGGATTTCGGGAATAATTCCGGTGGGCAGGCACTATTTTAAGCAATTTGGGCCCTTTCATTGGCAGGATTGGGCCTCTTCCTGATCTCGTGTAAAAAATTATCGGGGTAGACTTGCGTCCAGTTAGGGCATTTTCTATACCGTCTAATCTAGATGGACTTTTCGGTCTCTAATCGGGCGCCGGCTAGCCCTTCATGACCAACAATTTTTCTAAGTGTCTCATCTAAGTATTTTTTAGCACATTTCCAAGAATAGTAGAGGTGTTTAAAAGTACCAAAAGCCGATTTTCTAAACCAATCCAGCCCGGAGTTCCACATTAAATATAACGCAAAACTGAAAGATGCTCCAATCAATCTGTACCGAAGCGTAATTTTAAGCAGATACTTGGAAAATGATCTCAAACAATAGAAGGCTGAATGTGAGACAACAAGCTGTTAATCACATTCTATCTCCTGGAAAATCCAGCTCCCAAGTGATGAGAATGTTTGTAGTTCTGTAGCTTAATTCTGAAGCTGAAGATTATGTTGACGTCATCAACTGGCAGAAGTTTAAAGTGACGAAACCTTTATTGACCCTGCACTTTTTCGGAAATGAGCTGAAACAATTTCTTCTGGACGAAGTATCGCATATGCTGAAGGATGATATCTTCCACCTTCCATGTCACACCTAAACTGTTAAAAGGTGTGTAAAAAATGTTGCAGCTGCATCTTCACATGTGTGTGATCCCAAAAGTAGGGATGGATTCATAAGAACTCGGATACAGAATCAAAAAACAGTGCAGAAGTTTGAGAACAAAGCACAATACCGAGCTTAGCTTCAAGAAAATTCGTTACGCATCCGGTCTCCAGACGAGTTACGACTCCAATACAGATTTTCATCGAACAAAAATAATATTTTAATCTAGCAATATATAGAAAAAGTTTTATTATCAAGATTTTTCCGGGGAACATGAACGTAAAGTGACAAAATGCACTGCAAATGCACTTCTCACTACATCCTGCTCTCTTTTAAGGATGAATATTGCCCTTCTCTTTTTAATTCTGTACAGTGTGTGCATGAAATGATTTCAGCATGAAGTACTTCACTGATTCAAATGCTTAAACTTGTCAAACATAAGAAATAACCTAAGGCTTTTCGATAAATTCTTTTTCGACCCACCCTATTGCATAAGGTCATAAGCCACACTGCCCTTACTGTCTTCAATAGGGATCTCGCGTGTCTTTAAGACAGTCTGTCTTTAGCACCGTTTCGACTCAGCTACACGCTGTCTTAAAGACACTTTTTAGCTGAAAATTTCTGTACAGGAACCTCCGAGGATCCTGCACATGTTCCTGTACAAGTTTGCGCACTCAAACCTATATAGATAATCCTGAAGATTCGTCTGCAGGAATTTGGCGAAGGAAACTGTACATTATCCGGCGAGGGAGCTAGCACTGACAAAGGAACCATTGGAAAGATCCTGTACAGGTTCCTTTCCGAAGTAAATTGAGGCACGGGTTCCTGTGCAGAAATGCGTATTAGGTCCTTCACAGAGAGCCATCACGAAAACGAATGTCGCTCACAGGTATAAAGTTGTCTTCCCCTTATTCCCTTAAAGATCCAACTCACTAGCGAGAGAGCCAAGTCACCAGCGCATCCTAGTGGGTTACTTCTTATGCTGCTTCATGTATAGGATCCTGACCAAGTTTCTTTACATGAACCTGCGCCTCAATTCATTTCGTGAAGGAACCTGTACAGGATCTTTCAATGGTTGTTTTGCATACAGGTTCCTTTGCAGGATCATGTACAGTTTCCTTCGCCAAATTCCTGCATAGGAATCTTCAGGATTACCTGTACAGGTTCGTGTGCGCGCACCTGCATAGGAACATGTGCAGGATCATCCGAGGTTCCTGTACAGGAATTTTTAGCTGGTCATCAATTAAAATACTAAATTCTCAAGTCTTCCAAAAAAGTCAATATGTGTCAACTAACCCTAACTGTTGGGTAATGCAGCGCACACTATTAATTTTATCTGTTTGTAAATAAAAAATAATTTTCTAACAGTCGAACGCACAATTTCAGTGTTATCAAATATCTACATTCATTTGCAGCTTAAAAAATATATTAAAGGTTATATTTTGGGAATGATTAGCATCCAAAGCTATGAACATACAATATTCAACATTTTGACATTTTACCATTAAAATGGCCGTCCGCGCCGCATTACCTGCTTGTGTATAGTATTGAAATAAGACTTTTATTTGCAGATTTTGACTAACTTCACGTATTTGTAACACCTGACATCCTTCGAAAGAATCAGAAGATCAATATTAACAAAGTTTTAATACATTTGGAGCATTATATTATAAACTTCAATGATATTTTTACAACTGACGCATAAGATGAGAAACATCCAAAACAAACTTTTCACCTAAAAATGAAATTATTATCTTAGTTAACCTATTTTTTTCACTATTTGATATTGCATTCATAAATGCATATACTGAATCTAATCTCACTCGTTCATAATACATACGCAGATTTTTGTAAAAGCGACCGCGTCGCATTTCCCGCCGCGCCGCATTACCCGCTTCTCTCCTGAGGCACTAAAAAATAAGATTCAAATATGTGAAAAATGCAAAAATATTAATACGCATAGAGTAATCATAATCTTACTTTGTTCTATTTTTTCCTAATTGAATTGATATTGCTTTCAACAACTTATCAACTTCAGCAGTGTTTCGAAGGGGGATAGGGGACTCACTGTGATCCCTGGGAAAGAATAAATACGTAACATGTGAAGAAAGTTGAATACAGTCCTGAAAGTTCATTAGCACCAATTTGTCAAAATATTAAATACACAGTATAAAATCCGAAACGACGTTTAGTAATCTCAAAGAAAGTATAATGATCTTAAATGGTCAATTTTTGCACTATGGAGGCGTGTTTCATCAATTATCTTCCAATTAGTTGAGCAATAAGCACGTTTTCGCTCCTGAAAAGTCGTAAAAGAAAACGTGCAAGATGCTTCGCAGATGGTAAGCTCTTCAACTTTTCTCTTGTAGACTGTCATCAGTTAATTCATATTCAGTATTTTGGAACGTACGACCAATAGGTAAGTGAGCAAGGTAGGAGGCACAGTTTGGTCTCCGAAGATACATACCAACCAACATTCCCCAGTCGAGAGTATAAATGAAGGACAATGACCTAATTGCGTGCAGAGCAGTCAGTGCTTCCTTGCCGGACAATCTTCACATACTAGAAAGTACCGGATCAGTGCCGACTTCCGGTTCTTGTTTCTTTTTTTCCCGATCAAAACACCACTTTTCGGGCTCGTGACAAATAACGTGATCGCGAATTAAAACCAAAAAATAGTGCCGGAATCATGAAGGTAAGTCATCCTTTCTCATTTCTAGATTCCAATTTCTATAAACTTTCGGAAAAAAATTTAAGTTCAGAAAGAAATTAAATGAACTGAAATCAGTTTAGCTGAGCTTAAGTTAATTCAACTAAATTGATGTGAATTTAGCAGAAATTAATTCAATTCTACTCAATTCAAGTAAACCAAAATAAATTCAAATGAATTCAGGTCAATTGAAAAGAAATTAACTAAGCTCAAGCAAATTCAAATGAAATCAAGAATTCATCTCTAATGAAATCAAATTAATATAATTTAATTAACATCAGTTTAACTGAGCTTCAGTTAATCAACTGAAAAGAAATAACTGAATTCAAGCAAATTCAACTGAAATCCAGAATCTAATTGAATTGAAATAAATTTGACTGAATTCAAGTAAATTCAACTAAATTGAAGTGAATTAAACCGAAATTAATATAATTCTACTTAACTAAAATCAATTGAAAAGAAATTGATTGAACTAAAAAAAGTTCAGCTGAAATCCAGAATTTGACTGAATCAAAATAAATTTGACTGAATTCGGGCGAATTTAACTAAATTGAAGTAAATTAAGCCGAAATTAATTCAATTCTACTGAACTCAAGTATATAAATTAAAATCAAACCAACTGAATTCAAGTCAGTTGAAATGAAATTTAACTGAATTTAAATCAATTTAGCTAATTTTAAGTTTATTCGACTAAATTGATGTGAATTAAGCAGAAATTAATTCAATTCCACTCAACTCAAGTAAACTGAATTCAATTCAAATGCATTCAGGTCAATTAAAAAGAAATTAACTAAATTCGAGCAAATTCAAATCAAATCAATAATTCAGCTGAATTAATGATAATGCAGCCAAGCCAAAGTGAATAGATTGAAATAAATTCAATTTTACTGAACTCAAGTAAATATTGAAAAAGAAATTAAATTAAATTCAAGCCGATTCAACAGAGTTCAAGTAAACTGAAAAAATTAACAGAATTCAAGCAAATTTAATTGAAATCCTGAATTTTACTGAATTAAAATCAATTTGTCTGAATTCAAGTGAATTCAATAAATTGAAGAGAATTAAACTGAAATAAATTGAATTCCAATGAACTCAAGTAAATTGAATTCAATACAATTAATTTCAAGTCAGTTCAAATCAACTGAAAAAAATTAACTGAATTAAAATCAATTTAGCTGAATTTAAGTTAGTTCAACTAAATTGATGTAAATTTAGCAAAAACTAATTCAATTCTACCGAACTCAAGTAAACTAAAATTAATTTAAATGACTTCAGGTCAGTTAAAAAGAAATTAACTAAATTCAAGCAAATTCAAATAAAAGCAAGAATTCAACTGAATTAATGATAATTTAGCTAAAACAAAGTGAATAGATTTAAATTTATTCAATTCAACTGAACTCAAGTAAATATTGAAGAAGAAATTAAATTAAATTCAAGTCGATTCAACAGAGTTCAGATAAATTGAAAATGAATTATTCAATTGAATTCAAGGAAATTCAAAAGCAAGTTCAACTAAAATAAATTTGACATTATTTTACGTGAACGATATAAATTCGAGTCAGTTAAAAAGAATTGAATTGAATGAAATTAACTGAATTCTAGCAAATTCAAATGAAATCCAGAATTTGACCAAATTAAAGTCAATTTGTCTGAATTCAAGTGAATTCAATTTAATTGAAGTGAATTAAACCGAAATCAATTCACTTCTGCTGAACTGAACTAAATTAAATTCAATCCAACTGGGTTCAAAGTCGGTTCAACTGAGTTCAAGTCAACTGAAAAAAAATAGCTGGATTGAAGCAAATTCAACTGAAATCCAGAATTTGATTGAATTAAAATCAATTTGACTGAATTCAAGTGAAATTAAATTAATATAACTGAATCCAAGTCAGTTTAACTGAAGTCAAGTTAATTTAACTAAACTGATGTGAATTAAGCAGAAATTAATTCAGTTCTACTGAAATCAAATAAATTGAAATCGATTTAATTGAATTCAAGTCAGCTCAATTGATTTCAAGTCAAATGAAAATAAATTATTCAATTGAATTCAAGCACATTCAACTGAAATTAATTTAATGTGATTTTACATGAACTATGAGAATTCGAGTCAATTAAAAATATATCAACTGGATTCAACTAAACTCAAGTTACATTTAATTAATATACCTGAATCAAAATCAATTTATCTGAATTCAACTGAAATTGTGAATTCCAGTGAAAATAACTGCATTTCTATGAAAGCAACTGAATCCAAGTGAAGAAATGAGAATGACCACTGAATAAGGACCAATTTTTCAAAATTATTTTTTTTAAGATTTCAAGTAATTCATTGTCCACAGCCAAAGAAATTTGTTAATTTTTAACAAAATTTGTACGAGTTAGAGTCTCTATACTCGTAATCTGATCGTAACTGAATTTCATTAAGTTTGTCAAAAATTAATTAAAATCTTTCCTCAGTAAATGCCTTTGGCAGTTAATTTCAATATTAAGTTTATTAAATTATGGGAGCTCCTTTGAATTGCGAGATATCCTCTCCAATAAGATTTCCCAAAGTTTTCTTCTTGACCGCTGAGGAAAGTCGATTAAGCCAGGCTTCTGAAAAAGAACTCTTTAGGTTCTAAGTGGAAGTAACTTTTTTAAATACCCTAATATTCAGTTTTTTACTTTTATCCCGGAAGCTTCAACATTTTTTCAGTAAACTCGTAGAAACTTTGATTAAATTTCCATTTTGTGCTTCAACATAAAAAAACGGGGAACGAATTATAAAAAATTTTAAGAAACGCTAAAGTAAAACTTTCCGAATTTTTTACGACTCTTTCAGACAGTAATTTATTGTTAATTACTTGCAACGTTTCAATTGCGCAACGCTATCCTCATTATGCAATTATATTCAAGATATTAGTTACATTACATCAGACATTTTTGGAGTCAATTATTGAAAATTCATTAATAGTATAAAAAAAAAATTCAGTTGATGAATCGGATGTCAGTGTTTTTTAAGGTTAGTGATTTTTTGAGGTTAGGATTTTGTGTCAAAATGTGTTTTGTTTCTGTAATTTATAGTCTGCGTCTATACCTAAGCAAAACCTAGCAAAACCTAAAAATTCTGCAAGTTTAATTAGACATTGGACAAGTTGAAAATAGGTTTGGCTTTCCACCAATCCCAGACTGTCGCCAGTTTTACGCCATCCTTATTTTCGCATAACTTTAGCAGCTTTAGACACTCTGTAATTTATAACTGAAGCCTAAGCAGAAAGAACCGTTGGATTAACAGAAGTATTGCGCCCATGGAGTTCTATAGAGTTATTTTTTTTAAACTGTTTTTCTATTCCGCGGAAGAGTTGCAATCGCCAAATTGTCAACAAAAATGTGAACATTTAATTTGTAAAGAAATATGACAATAGTCGTGGTTATTTATTTCATACCAGCCTCAACTTCCAAAATGTAAGCATCTAAATCCAACTTACAATTAGAACTTTTGAACATCAGGGATAAAAAAAGAAAATTGAATTTATCAAAATAGCAAGCTGAAAAGAATTAAAGGGCTAGAAAGGCTGGAAAAGCTCAAGTTTTGAAAAAAGAATAACTCTATAGAATTCCATGGACACGAAACTTATGTTGATCCAACGTTCTTTCTGCCGAGGCTTCATCTATTGTTCGCTAAATTGAGTAATTTTTAAGAGGTTAAGAAGGTTTATAAGGTGACGAAGTTTCAACTATTGATTTATGAAAATTGGATATTCAAAATCATTATTAATATCACTAGAGCGCAAGTGAACAGATACCTGCGCTCAACGCTTTCCAACCAAGTGGAAAGAAAGCGTTGAGCGCATGTGTCTGTTCACTTGCGCTCAAACAATTTTAATAATGATTTTAAATATCCAATTTTCATACGTCAATATTTCAAACTTCATCACCTTATGAGTCTTTTAAGCCTCTTAAAAAATATGCTATGTAGCAAACAATAGTTATAAATGAGAGAAACAAAACACGTTTTAACACAACATTTTAACCTCAAATAATGCTGCCGACACTGACATCCGATTCATCAATTGAATTTTTTACAATGTCTAAAGCTACGCGAAAATAAAGATGGCGTGAAACTGGCGACGATCTCGGATTGGTCGAAAACAAAATCCCTTTCCAGCTCATTCAATGAAACTTGCAAAATTTTCAAGGTTTGGCATAAGTATAGACGCAGCCGCCAATTTTTTACTCTTATACTACTCATAAGTTTGTAATAATTCACTCCAAAGTTCTCTGATGGAATATTGCAAGTAATTAAAAATAAATTACTGCCTGAAAAAGTCGTACAAAATATCAAAAAAAGTTTTATTTTAGCATTGCTTAAAATTTTATATCATTTATACATGTACTTCCCGTACGTAAAAAAAATTGGACTAACATTCCTGCCGAAAGAAAATCTCTTTATATTTTCTGGGAAAAAAGTCAGGCCTCTTTCAGGGTATTTGGAGGCTAGATTTGAATTATTTCGTTTCTAGTGATAGCTTGAGAGATTTGGGTCCTTTTTTACGATATAATTTATGGCATTCGAACCTTGAGGATACTGAAGCAAAGTGCCACGACCAAGTCATGACAGTCTACTCTACATGCACATTGAATCCTGACTGAAGTAGGGTAGTGATGGGACATCGATATGGAAATATCGGAAATATCGATATTTTGGTTCCGGTATATCAATATTGACATATCGATAGTACCCTATTGATATATCATCCAGTTGCAAATCGATATAAATGTTCGATTTCGATATTTCGCTCTCTTCGCGCGCAAATGCTCTTCCTGTTCGTACTTCGCAGTTTCGAAATTGTTCGTTGGTTTTGCGGATTGAATCGTTCGAATGTTTGATTTCCTTATTTTCATTTGGTTATCGTCGTCGTCGTTCTCAAATTGGTAGACTGGATCTTTAATATAAAAAAATGCAGGTAAGATAATTATATAATTTTATTATAATGTTCAAAATTAACGAAATTTGCAGAAGCACGCCACGTGCCACGCATGTATTTGTAGTAACCATATACCAAAAACGCAAAAAAAAGTAAGTCCAGCGCAATTTTGAAGTTCTATTCAACCCGCCTGATCATTTCTGATATATTTTTTTTAGATAGTAGAAAAAAATTCACATTCATTGTACGCTGCACGGACAACATTAGCGTTTGGAATTCGATCAAAAATTTTGAATTAACTTAATTAATCTTCAATTAATCTTAATTAATCTCTGCATTAATGAACATGCAACTTACTTTTTATTTTACAAAGATTTCAATTTCAAAAGGTGATTCGCATTAAAGTTCCTGTATATGTAGATATATAATTTTAGCAATTACCTCAAATTCCATTAAACATCTTTCCTTTGGAATTTATTATTCAACAAAATAAATTTTTGTGTTGATATTAACAGTATTTTTTCAACTTATTCTTCGATACTTAGATTAGTTCATTAATGGTACTCACTTGAATTAATAATTAATAATAATAAGAAATTAATTGAATTGTTAATTTAAATTTGTAGGTTGTCTTGTGCGCATGCGCGATATTTTATTACGATATATCCGTTACTATCGATATTTCTTTTTAATATCGATATTTTTCAAATATCGATGTGTCTTTTCGATACTACCGATATCTGAGATATAGATATTTTGTTTCGACGTCCCATCACTAAAGTAGGGCAGGCACTTAGAATATTTGGGCAATTCCAAACTTTGGACATGTCCGAATATTTAAGGTCTCACTATTATATAACCTTCATAAGTCTTATCCTTTTTAACACTTTAAAAATTATTATTTATTTATTTACATGCATTTATTTATATGTGACAACTTATATATTCATATTTATATGCAGTATTCCTCTGTTGGTAAATCTAAAAATGCTATCTGTTTTTACGAACCACGTACAGTTTTACGAGATACATACAAAATATGATATATTTTTAATTTTTCGAAGCAAATTTGAGAAATTTGTAATTGTAGAAATCCGTAGATGCTGATTTTTTAACTTTCGAATCTCTAATTGGGGCGTTGAAAAAAAAATTTGTTTTGAACCTCTTACATCTGGCCACTGCACTGCAACTTTACTACAAAAGAATCCTTTCTACCCGGTTCGCTATCCAGCCGATGTCGACTGGGGCCTCCTCTTCAAAAGCAGCCTATGTAATTTCTTGCTATTCAGGAAAAATTCCAATTATATTTACAAAAAAAGTTTATGAGCCTTCAGAAATTTTATGAGGGCTACTTGGATCTTTGAAAAGGGCTACCTGGGTACTTGTAGAGGAAAACTCAGAAACTTGACTTGGCCTGAGAGTATTTAAAGAATTTCCAGTGAATTTGTATATCGGTAGGGATCATATCCATTATTCATAAATAATAACGAATAACAATTTTGTTTTAATCGAGGAAAGGTTAAAAGTGTTGATTGCAATGGAAAACTTGAATGAGGGTAGAAAGCATTTGAACGCCCAATAGAATCGCACAACTAACTCATTATCAATCTAGAGAGAAGTGCCACTTTCCTATTCATGAATAAGCATGCGATTGCTTCTGAGGAATACATATAATGCATCATTTTGTATGAGACGGTTTTTATGCAAATCCTGTTTTCTTTTCTCGATAATCTAGGTGAACTGGTCCACGTTTAAAAAATTTTTTATCTACGTCTTTTACAGACCTTACTTTCTTCTTATCTCAAATCAAAAATATTTTCTTCATTAACTTTCGCGAATGTCACATCAAAGTTGATGAAGATGACATTACGTAAATTGAATCTTGTTTATCTAATCGAGTACCCTATCAGAATTCCCATCGCTATCGTTATAAATAATTTGAAATTCGAGACATTAAAATTATGGAGTTGCTCATGCTCAAACCTTATAAATTAAACAAATTTCAATTAAAGTATTCAAAATTTATTTTAAAACTCTGTATTAAACTAGTTGTCGTGCCAAAAATCAAATCTCTGAAAAAATTAGTTTTTCAATGATTTTGAGAAGCAAAATTAGATTTCTGATGATGTTTAAAAAAAAAAACGTTATTTTTAAAAATATTTTTTGCAATTTAATTTTTTCTTACGATCGCTTTTTACCAATTTTTGAAAAAGGCTGAATTTCAATAAATGATGGCTCTTTTTCCAAGGAAAACATTCTCTAAAAATTTACTGTTTCCAATTGTAAAAGTAAATTTTTCGAGACATTTTTTTATGGCTGAAGTTGTTGAAACAATTTTTTAAAATGGAAACATTTTTTAAAACAAATAACTGTCTTTGAAGATTATTGTTTACTTGTTTTCAAAATTGGAAACAGTGGAGTTTGTAGGGAGTATTTCCCGGAAAAAATAAGTCATGATTTATTAAAATTCAGCCTTTTTTCAAACATTGGTGAAAAGCGATCGTAAGAATAAATTCAATTACAAACAATATTGTTAAAATAATTATTTTTCGAATGCTCCAAACTTTTTTCATATAAAATAATGTTTTTTCTTTCATAGGATATGAATGGTAATATCATTTCAATTTTTAAAATCAAAAAAAACTTTTTTTTCAGAGACCCGATTTTTGATACAACTACCTTAAATTGAAAATTTTTATGAATTACAAAATTAAAGCATAACGCGCTACAAATTGTATAGTTTTCTATTCATTATATTCAAAACTGAACATGTCAAATAAAAACATCAACTATTTGAAACTGAAGTCTTCATTATTTGACAATTTGAAACCCGAAAGATTTTTAAATTTTAATGGAACTATTTGTAAAACTAAATAATTTCAAGTAAAAAGTATTAGAAACTTTTAATAACAACACTTTGTATGTTGAAAATGTTCAGTACAGACCAGTTTAAAACTGGAAACATTCTAAATTGGCCCATTTTATCAGTTTCGAATTCAAGGGTTTGCAATTGAACAATTTGATGTTTTATATGCATAAAATAAAATGAAAACTTAAAGCCTTGAAATTAAACAATTTGAAATCTGAGACATTTAAAATTATAAATTTTTTCAAACATTATAAATGAAACCATTCTGAATTCAAATATTCAAATTTTATTTAAAAACCTTACATTAAATTAAAAAATTAAAGAATTACCCAATTAAAACATAATCCGCTTCAATTTCTATAATATTCAGTTAATTACATTTGAAATTGAACAACACCAAATGAAAACTTCCACTATTTGAAACTGAAATGTTCATTATTTAACAATTATAAATCCGAAAAAATTTAAAATTTTGATAGAATTGTTAATTAAATAATTTCGAATAAAAAGTATTAGAATCTTTCAAATATAAAAAAATTTTATTTTGAAAAAGTTCAGTCCAGTCTAATTTAAAACTGAAATCAACCTAAACTGGATCATTTTATCAGTTTCAAATCTTGAATCAAAACTATTTTATTTTTCATTAACTTTCGCGAATGTCTCATCAAAGTTGATGAAGATGATATTACGCAAATCGAACCTTGTTTATCTAATCGAGTACCCTATCATAATTTCCATCACTATCGTCGATACAATATCACATAATAACTCGTTAGTGTCAGCTTACGCAAGATTCATATTCTGAATATTATATCGAAATATATTATATATAGTTTCAGCAGCAATTTGTAATTCTAAGCTTCAAAAAATAGGCTTAAAGGACTTTTAATTTAACAAATTATTAGTTTGAAACAATAAAAAATTTGAGACACTTAAAATTATACAGGTTAAAATTGTTAACATTTTAAATAAAACAATTTCATATTCAAGTATTCAAAATTAAAAAACCGGCCTTGGAAAATTTTGAGAATGACACATTTGAAGCATAAAGCCCTTAAAGTTAAATAAGTTTCAATTCATTATATTTCAAGCTGAACAACACCAAATATAAACTTAAACTATTTGAAACTGAACTGTTCATAATTTTATCATCTGAAAGTCGAAGGGTGTTTAAAATTTTAATGGAACTATTTGGAAAATTAAATCATTTCAAATAAAAAGTATTAGAAACTTTCAAATAAAAAACTGTTTGTATTGAAAGTATTCTGTCCAATCAAGTTTAAAAATGGAAGCATTCTAAATTGAACAATTTTATCAGTTTCACATTCTAGGTTTTAAAATTACACAATTTGATATTTTGTATACTTAAAATGATATA
>JAUMHM010000083.1:54183923-54194049 GCA_032362435.1 Melikaiella ostensackeni
TATATAGTGTTATTTACATTTTGGTTCCTTTAGGGCTTACGATGTACACTTGTTTAAAAAAAAATTCAATTTACACCTTCACCTTCGAAATTTTTAGACTTCTTTCATTGTAGCACTTAAGGGCATTTTCTTTCTTTCACTCACAAACACTAACCGCTTCACATGGGTTGAAGCTCTTGCACTGGTATTTGTACCTTGGACAGGGGCATTCCTAATATTTCTCATGTATTGGATGCGTTTTCAGGAGCCTGCTGGACTATTTCCTTGGAGGGGGTCTCATTTGAAGTCGTGTTAGGGAATCGTGGAACTAGTTTTGGTGATTTTAACTCCTGTTTATGGTGTTTTCCGGGGTCAGCTTTTTCAAAGTTTGTAGTATTTCGTTTGATGTTACTGATATTGGATCTCCTAAATCCCTTCTTCCTAATAGTTGGCTTGTAAATGAATTCTGTAGGATATCGGTAGACTGAAAGACTGGTTAGAATTTCAGACCCTGTTTTCAAGATACAGCCTGGAGCTATTTGAACTATTCCCAATATTAATAATTGAATTCGTATTAATGGTTGTATGGGACATATTATTTTTGCTGGCATCTCCCTGCCGAGTGAGTAAATCCATCCTGCTAAAATTTAATTTTATTCCAGTACGGGTCGCTCGGGTATGCAATTTTTATACCGTAGATTTTAAAAGTATCTTATGTTGGGTGAAGCAGAAGCTCAATTTCGCAAGTTTTACTGGCCGGCGTCTCGTGGATGATGAGATCTCCCTTGCAAAGGTGATATTGCTGAAGATCCTCACATTCCAAGAATTGATTTGCAGTCATTAGGATGTAGGTTCTTTGAGATTAGTCTACGGCTCTATATTTAGAGTTGGTATTTATATACGCCCGGCTAGAGTTGGCTTCAAATATTTCTTGATGTACACGTACTGGATGAATGTGGTAGAGTTGGTGAAGTCCATGTCAAGTGATCACTAGAATTTTCGTGCTTGAATGGGATTTGCGTGTAAATCGATGTAATCAGTCCTTTAGTAGTGAAGAAAAACTACAATGAATATTTTTGGAAAATTCCAAAAAATGGCGGAGATATGGGCCTTTGAAATTTGTTGTACCTTTTTTTTTGGAAACATATCCTTGGTTCTAATTAACCGATTTAACTTTCTAAGATATTAAATTTTTTGTAATAAAACGTCATTTCATATAAAAAAAACCTCAAAAAAAATTTGACTTTTTTTGCAAACTCAAAAAACAAAAATCGCTTTTTTGAGAATACTACATTTTTCATTTTTCCGCCAAATGAAGGTCTACATGTGCTTTACGAGTTCTGTGAATTTCATCGTGGCTCAACAAGTATTTGAGGATAAAAAAATTCAAAGGTGCATCACATTAGCGTTTTGTCCGCAGACTTGACCACTTCGTGAAGTACAAGCGGTCAAACGAGTTTGTTTTACTTGATATTCTCGATATTATCTGAAACTAATCATCATGCAATTCTGCTCATGACAATTGAATTCATTTTACGAGTATTCTTGTTTAGTATTCAATTGTTGTTTTCCATAGATATAGAATACTGTTGACTGCATTCATACCAGCGTTCTGAAATTTTGTTCTTTAATTATCGATACATATTTATTTCCTTTTTTCCTGTATTTTTTACTTAAATTTACTCTCACTTCATTTAAAGATGCCTTTTAATAGACAATGTTCCTATCCTTTTGGCAAATCTGATCATAATTTCATGCGAAAAAATCTGAGAAATGTTCCACAAAGTATACTGATTCTTCTTCTCCAAGTGATATTGAAATGTCAAACGTAAACAAAAGACTAGTCATTTATCACTTAATACTTTGTTGCGAATTCTTGGAGGTGAAGAGATAGATTTTCTTGAGTCGAAAACCAAACAACAAAAGGACGCGTTCAAAAAAGTCTTTGAAACTATATGTTTCAAGCTTTTTGATTTTTCAAAACGTAGAAAGTGAAGACGATGTCATTGTACGTCATTTAAAAGATAACTTTGAGAACGCTCATCAAGCAAAAGGGAGCAAATTAAAATTTTGACCATTTCACCGAAAACATGGCCAATTAGAAAAATAAAATCTGTATTTGGTTCTTCCGATCGTATGGCTCGTAAAGCCAAGCAATGGATAGAATTGAAGGGGCTTTTGTCTTATCCTGTTCAAAAAGCAGGAAAAACTTGACGGAATGAAACAGTACTGTGCGTTAGATATTTTTATAGAGATGATGACAACTGTCGTTTAATGCCAGGTAAAAATGATTATGTATCGGTTAAAGTTGATGGAGAAAAAAACCAAAGTTCAAAAGCGTTTAGTCTTATGCAACTTGAGAAAACTTTATGTGGCTTTTAAAAATACTCATCCGAATGAAAAAGTTAGATTCTCAATGTTTGCAGAGTTAAGACCAAAAGAGTGTGTCTCAGCTGGAACAAGTGGCATCCACAATGTTTGCGTTTGCGTTCCCCACCAAAATGCGAAACTTACGTTTTTTGGTGGAAAAATTGCAGAATTAGTCAAGTCTAAGTCTTTGTCATTCGCAACTCGCAAGCATTGGGCAGCTCAATCGATTTGCAATCCTGCTCAAATCAAGTGCTATTTCAATGAATTTGAAAGCTGCCCGGGTAATGGCAATCTAAAGATTCTATTGGAGGAAGCATACGCAGCGAATTTCATTGAACAAATCACGTTCAAACAATGGTTTACCACAGATCGATCTGATCTAGAAACTGTAATTAAACCAGTAGATGATTTTGTGGATTTCTTAAGTGACCATATGAAGAAACTTACGATTTTATTGCTACACAACAAAGTTTGCATCTCGAAGACACCAAAGCTAATTTAAGAGTAGGTGAGTTTCTTATTCTTCTAGATTTTGCAGAAAATCATTGTATTGATTATCAAGATGTTTCACAAGGACATCACTGGTCAAAAACACAAGTTATTCATCCTTTTGTGGTTTAATAACGTACACGTGAAGAGGAATTAAAACACATTAGCTACTCTGTTATATCAGACATACACGAACATAACACGATTGCTGTACATCCCTTTCAGAAAAAACTAATAGCCTTTTTACGCAAAACAGAAATTCTTATTAATGAAATAATATACTTTACAGATTGGTCAGCAGCACAATACAAAAATCGCAAGAATTTTGTTGATTTAACACACCACGATGAAGATTTTGATTATACAGGCAAATGGAACTTCCATGCAACTTTCCATGGTAAAGGACCTTGCGACGGAATAGGAGGTATTGTTAAAAGGGTAGCTGCCAAAACAAACCTGCAAAATCTGTACGATAATCAAATCACTAATCCTCGAGAAATGTTTTAATGGGCTAAGTTCAACTTCAAGGATATTCATGTAGAGTTCTGCAGTAGTGAAGAATATGAATCGGATGAAAATTTATGAAGTGAACGATTCAAGAATTTCATTACGATTGATGGAACGCAGCAAATCCATGCTGTCATTCCAATTTCCAAGACAGAAGTTAAGACGAAACTTTTTTCTAATTTCAAAGATTTTAATGTGGCAACTGATTTGAGAACCACTAAAACAAGAACTCGTAAGCCGTGCAAGATTGTTCGCATAAATTCAGAAGTCCGAAAACCTTCTGACTGTATACTAATAACTAAGCCGCAGTGCGGTCCGCCGTTGTAACACACTTCGTCATGCAGGACGTTGCTTTTGATTTTTTTTCACCTGAACTATTGGCTGGCCCACGATGAAATTTACAGAACTTGTGAAGCACATGTAGTCCTTCATTTGGCAAAAAAAAAGAAAAATGTATTTCAAAAAAGCGATTTTTTTGAGTTTGCAAAAAAATCAATTTTTTCTTAGTTTTTTTATATGAAAGTACATCTTATTACCAAAAAATAAAGACCTTAGTAAGCTCAATTAGTTAATTAGAACCAAAGATATTACCATTCCTCCCATCATTCTTAACATTTGATTCAAAGTATTTGTGTAGTTTATTTGTGGCATATAGTCTCTAATTTGATTGACCATCGCTGCAGTATTGGTTAAATCAATTTTAATCTGATTGAGCTGTCTTATTTAATTTTCTTCTTTCCCATGTACTTGCTCAAGATCAGCCCTCAAGACATGGATTTGTTGCTCAATGAGGTGAGATAAATTCTTTTGCGCATCATTACCTTGTTAATTTTTGCGTCTAGTATTTGCTTATCATCATGCGTGACAAGTCCTGCGACAGGCCCGATAATCCCCCCTAGAAAGCCTAGCATTGGAGATGCTCTCCGTTGTCTGATGTTCATTGATAGGTTTTGAAGATGAAGGCTTTTGGTCGTAAGTTCCAACTCTTTCAGCTGGAGTCGAACGTCCTTCAAAAGTTTTTCAGCAACGTCATATTTCCTTGTCAATTAGTAACATTCGAAGATTTTAATGCAGTCTTCTCTCATTGCCAATTTGCAATTTTCCAGAAGAGACTTGGTTGTCTCTATGTCCATATGTCTCAAGCTAATTCTGATATTTTTGAACGTCCATAAAAATTGTGCGTCTCCAGACACTAATACTCCTTCGCATGAGTCCTTCCTTCTCGTAGTATATTCCGGTACTGCTGGTACGGGGAGTGATCCTGTACAGATGTTCGTCCTGTCCAATGCCGGTTGCTGCGTATACGAGAGATGTCCAGAAAGTCTTCAGGTAAGTGAACAGGTGGTAGTCTAAAGGCGCCAAGTTGGGAGGGTAAGCGGGATGGTTCAAAACATCCCCAACCGAATGAATCCAAAAGTGTCTTGGTGGCCAAGGCTGTGTGCGGGCGAGCTTTGTCATGCAACAAGCACACTCCCTTCATCAACATTCCCCTCCACTTGTTTTGAATCGCCCTCTTGAGCTTTTTTAGGGCCTTACAGTATCTTTCTGCGTTGATGGTCTCTCCCTGAGGCAGAAATTCGATCAAAATGATCCCTTCTTGATCCAAAAACACAGAAGCCATGCTTTTTTTGCTCGAAATTGAAGTTTCGAATTTTTGGCTGATGGGTAACTGGCGTGACGCCACTGTGACGACTGTCGATTTGTCTCTGGAGTGTTAAAAACCGCCCAGGTTTTATCTCCTGTAATAATAGAGCTAAAAAAATCCTCATCTTCCAGCTCAAACCGCTCAAGGAACTAGCGAACGCTAGTGACCCGTTTCGTTCTGTGCTGCTCTTGGCGGGATTTCTTATTGACATGTTTCACGCAAACTGACACTACGGTGTTAGTTTTCGTACTACCGAAGTCTTCCTGTGCTCATTGTGTTCAGGAGAACCCCCTCTACAACTCAGTGTTGCCAAACTTGGTGAAAAAAATTCCCACAGCCCAAAATGGCAACAGTACTCTCACTTTCTGCACAACCCTCGTACATAAAATAGAAGGATCCAAAGACACGGGCCGTACATTTTAGGAAAATTGAACAACTTCTGCTTTCATTTTCTTCCCCTATGAACAGAGTTTGCATTTGGACACTCTTTAGTGTACTTAGTTTGGAACTTATCAATTAAAGTTTACTTATACTTTTAACTAAATTACATCTGATTATAGTATAGGATTCATTTAAGGGATGGAATAGTAAGTACACATAAAAGAAAGCATCGGCACGTGTTCCTGTATTTTCACAACCCTTATTTTTGTGTGACCAAGAATTTAATCACCACCCCAGAATTATTTCGGAACGAATGAATTCATTCGAACTTAATCTGTTTTCAAGTATTCTTTTCTTTTCTAGTTTTCGAGTCGATTTATTCAGTTGAATTAATTTCGATGCGTATAATGTCGCAATTCCGTATTTTTTAATTTCCAACCTTCAAAATTCTAGTTATGTACGGGATTATAATCTTTACCGAAAATGGTGGTGATTAGGAAAATGGAGATCTTCTTACCGCACCGGAATTATTTTTTAGGATTACGTTTTAGGTTACGTTAGGAGTTAATGCTTATTGGTCTCCTTAAGTCATTGTGCCAATTGGTTGTTTGTCAAAGTATGGGTTGTGGGTGCCAGCGATTTTTCGGCCTAGAGTATTTTATTTATTTATTTTTATTTATTTAGTTTCTATGTAGATTTAGTTATTTGTTATTAACTCTATATTGATTTTAGTCCAATGATTTTTTGATTGAATTGTTTGTAGTTCCCACAACTGATCGACCAGCTACAAACAGTTGGATTTTTATCTCTTCTTATAAGTTAGTTTTAATTCCTGTTCTTACCCTGTTTTGTCTAATTTCTTAAAATGAGTGAATTTAAATGTTTTAGAATAGGTGAAGAGAGCTTGAATCTTTACTACCTTAAGCTTATCGGCATGTTTTATAAATCTCGAGCCATCTTCACTTTCTAGAATTACATTATGATTGTCGGTTAGTCCTACGACTTTGTATGGACCGTGACTTCGGCGATTTTTTGAATCTCGTTTAATCGGACGATTAGGTCATGCAAGTAGGTGCCATAGGGCTCAAGGTGGTCTTCAGACGGAAACGAGGTGGGGACTCGCGCGGCTCTTCCGAAAACTATTTCGTAGGGAGTAAAATTCTCAAGGTGGTCTTCAGACGGAAACGAGGTGGAGACTCGTGCGGTTCTTCCGAAAACTAGTTCGTAGGGAGTAAAATTCGTTGCTTCATGAACAGACGTGTTATACGCAAACATGGCGAATGGGAGTAGTCTGTCCCAGTCGTCATAATCGTTCGGGTAATGTTTTATATAATCTGTTAAGTCTATATTGCTCCTCTCTAGGGATCCATTCATTTGGAGACGGTACCCGGACGTCGTCAGTTGTTTCACGTTGAACAGTTTTTCTATTTTCCGCATCATTTCCCTCACAAAGCCTCCTCGATCACTCAGGATGCACTTCGGGGCACCGTACTCAGATAATAGATGGGTAGCCACGGCATGTACGATGATGGTAGTCTTGACATCTGGAATGAGTCCCGCTATGCAATACTTGCTGAAATTATCCTGCATACTTAGTATGAGCCGGTTCACATTTGGGGTTGTTCAGAGTTTTTCTTTAGTGTCAAGTGACACTTTGTCAAACACACCAAATGATGTATCGGTAATCACCATTGGCTCGTGTGTGCGGGCTCGCATGATTTTATTCTCCAGACAACTACGACAACTTTATATGTAGTTGTTTATTTGATCCCGCATGCTGAGGCTTCGCTAGCCTTGCGTAATCTTGAATGAATCGCCTATAATACCCTAATAACCCCAAGAATTGACGGACGGCCCTTACCTCGCAAGGAGCGGGAAAATTTTGTATCGTTCTTATCTTGGAGGGGTTAGGTTTGATCCTATCTCGTTCGATTATGTGGCCCAGATATGCCACCTCTTTTCGCAAAATGTCGCATTTATCTGGCTGCATCTTCAGATTTGCTTGCCGTAAGCGTGCGAAAAGGCGTTTCGCCTTCGCATGATGTTCCTTAAGCGTTTCTGGGAACAGTACTATGTCGTCAAGATATATGAAGGCCTCCGTGCCATGCATTTCCTCTAATATTTTGTCCATTAGACGTTGAAAGTTTGTTGGGGCATTTTTGATACCCGTTGGCATTCGGAGGTACTCAAAATAACCTTGAGGGGTGGAGAAGGCCGTTTTTGCTCGATCGTCGAGGTGCGTTTATACTTGGTGATATCCGCTTGTCAAATCAAAGACAGAGAAGTACTGTGTCCTCCCTGGATGGTCCAGTATTTCAGTAATGTTTATCAAGGGGTATGCATCCCCGATGACTTTTTGTTAAGCGCCCCATAATCGATAACAACCCGGTATTTTTTTTTGTCCTGAGGCATCAGGTTTCTACGGGATTATCATTAGTGGTGAATTATAGGGTGATTTTGATGGTCCGATAATTCCGCTCTTGAGTTGTTTTTCGGCTGCTTGTCGTACATCTTCGGCTGAATTTTGTGCCCGTCGATATTGTTTTCATTGTATGACTGTATCTTCAGTCATGGGTATTAGATATTGAACCAAGTGGGTTGCAGTAAGTTTCTTTCCATTTAAATGGAAGATATCCGGAAATTCGTTTGTCCATCAGGCAACGTATCCTTTTTCTTCATCATTTGAATGGGAGAAGTATTAACTCTTAAACACGCGCTCTGCAAGGGTATGCTCCTTTTTGGCTGTGCCTTCGTCCGTTTCTGTTGGTACTAAATCGGAACCAAGTGGGTTGCAGTAAGTTTCTTTCCATTTAAATGGAAGATATTCGGAAATTCGTTTGTCCATCAGGCAACGTATCCTTTTTCTTCATCATTTGAATGGGAGAAATATAAACTCTTAAACACGCGCTCTGCGCGGGTATGCTCCTTTTTGGCTGTGCCTTCATCCGTTTCTGTTGGTACTAAATCGGAAGATTCCTTCCCTTGAATCTCGTAGTATTCAAAGGGGATGATTTCCTGAGGGGGAAGAGCTAGCTCTACTACCTCTTTAAGTAGTGTTGATTGCCAATACATGACACTTCCCGTTTTGGCTCGTGACTGCGGCTTCGCCTAAATATATTCCGTCTGGGGCCTTGATACGGGGTAAGTATCCCTCTCGTACTTCTGGATTTGAAACATCTAGTGCGATTGCTTGATGAGTTCTTGAGTGAATCCTTAATATGCGAGCGAACGGTTCAATTTCCGCTTTTAACCTTCTTTTTGCTTCCTTGGATTCTTTGTCTACGAACGGAGTTGGTGTTACTGGGTTGGAGACCGTAACAATAGTGTTATGTCTAAATGACGTTTCGACTTGTTCGTGTCGGAGGTAGGGTTGGCATGGTTCCAGGTTCGGAACATCCTGTGGAGTTCTCCAGACTTTTCACAGTTCGCGGACGCTCCTGAGGCTTGGAGCTCGTCGGGACGTCCTGTTGACGAGCTAGATTGAAGTTTGAATTTTTCTGATCCTTGCTGCCAGAAAGCACAGGCGATGCTGACCGTGACAAATTTGCGTCCTCTTTCTTTGTTTCAGAATCAGTGTACGGCATGTACGAGTAATATGGATATGGAAAAGGGTATCCAGGGAATTGTTTGAACATCAGCGACGGGTAAGCCGAATTCATCATCGCATTCTTCATGCCAGGCAACTTGAGAATACATTTCTGCTCGAGGCTCAACAGCCCCTGCATCTCATCATAACAATCACTAACCGTTTCTTGCTTTGTTTTCGTAAATTTCATGATTTCCTGAAAATACCATTGAAATCTCTTCACAGGTGCAAAACGTTCCTTCAAATATTTCACTAATTCATCTACTGTGTTGAACCTTTTATCCCCCACACTTTCTCTCTCGACGCCTGTTAATTTGCTGAGCACGATCTCAATAAAAGGAGCGTAGTTATCTGAAGGTATGTAGAGAGCACCATTAACTATGTCCTGCAAGAACTCTTTCAAGGGGATGTTATTTCCGTCAAATTGAGGGATGTTGTATGTAGCCTGTTGGAGTGTGATGTAAGGGTCGAAACCGGGTACCGGTTCCTTTTTCGACTGCCTTGTTAACGTTAAATCTCGATGGTGAAAAAGGGTTTTCGTTTGAATAACTAGTGCACTGAATCTAGATGGAACTTGTTAGATTCACACCTTTCCCTGGACCGTCGCACTTTGTATAGAACTACACCGAGCCCGATTCGCCGTTTATATTCTGGGTGCACTAAGTTGGTTTACAGAATCAACACATCCTTCACGGTAGGAAACGATCTCTGCTAGTTCTGGCATTTGAGTAGTTGGACGTTTGTATGCGTCTGTTCCATTTAAATTGATGTTCTGTCTTCCGTTGACTAAAGATCAGAAAGTGTTTTACGTCTGCTCGTAGATCTGTCTGGGAGGGTCAATTAAATCTGTAAAATTAGGTTCGATGATGCCGTCATCCGATGCAGTCCCGGTTCGTCCGAATTTACTAGAAATTTAGGTCTGTTGATGCTATTTTAAGGGTGACGTCCGATGATATCTAGTCAAAAATAGAGGGGTCGGGTCGGTGGTACCGTTTGAAAACGTCATTCCTGGCCAATGACTGAATTTAATTTTTACTGACGTCGCTGCCCATCTCAGATACGCGTTGAGTGCAGACGGGCAGGGAACCGTGTTGTTTCCCCGGATTCCTTAGTACTTCTAGCCGGTACAAGAAGTAGTAAAGAAGTGACATGAGATTTTTGAGTGCGAT
>JAUMHM010000083.1:54202557-54213201 GCA_032362435.1 Melikaiella ostensackeni
GATGTTTTCTTCGATCCAATGGATTTCTCTATCTTGACCTTCAATTGACCTTGATTCTGACCTGATAAGGTCAAATTGACCCCGGAATCGGATTCAGCGACCCCAAGAACGTATAATTATGGTGGATTAGCTTGAGTTTTGAACATCTTTTTTTTGTGAGGCTGTGTTATTTGTAACTAGAACAACTGTACGCCTAGCTGGGCGCCAATTTTTCATTTTAATCATGATTTAGTTGGGCTCTGATTAGAATAGAACCTGCAATGGTTGGCTCTTTTGTTCTTCACAACAAATTTGTAAGTTCACTCTGGAAGAGCCCAGCTGTGTCCTCGCAAAGACATGCGTGATTTCTGCCGACGCCGCGGACGTGCGCACTTGGTGATTCGTCATTTTGCAACAGCTGTTACCAGCGCTAAGACGCGACGCATCGCTTCTCTCAAATCTCATGAATTATTTTAGTCTTCTTGAGAATATTGAACAGAAATAGGTGCAATTATTAATAAAATGATACTCTCGTTTGTGCTCGGTTAGAAGTTCAAGCTAGAATCTGACTAAAACAGCATTAGAGAGAGAGATTAAAAATTCTTGAATACAAGTTCATGAATTTTTACATTTTTGAAGCCGTGTATACCAAATGATTGTAAAAGTAATAAAAATATTTCTGTAACTTTTAAATGAAGTCGGAAGAGATTGAGAATATTTTTTTGTACGCATACATTTCTTAGAGATAGCGTGAGGAGTTTCATGGTCCCCAATATCTAGACCATAGATTTTGCTTGATCTCACTTATAGTATCGCCACGCATGATTACAATCGCAAGAAATATTTTTCTTCCAAAATCTTCTACTTCCGGACAATGGCAGGCCAATGGTCTAATCTGACTCGTTAAATCTGCCCATTGCTTTGTCACGCGAATGCCCATGCTCACGCCTTTGGCAGAGATTGGGAATTTTTTGAATATGTACAAGTTCATACCCCGGAAGAGATAAAGAAGAAAGAATTAAGAAGAAGAAGAAACTTGACTTTTTTCAGTCCCAAGCATTTTCAACTTTTCCTATGAATCATAAATTTTCTCTCAAAATATCTTAGTCAAGTAATTATATCAAAGCAGAATTTAGTAAAATGCAACAATTTTAAGTGTCTTCGTTTGAAAATTAAACACTGAAAAGTACGCAAATGTCTTGGCATGCACGTGCCTCAAACTACAAATTAAAAATGAAAAACAGCTAAAGAATATAATACCTTTTTCTTAATATTTGCACGGTTATCCTCAATTGAGTTCAACCCAAAAGTGCTTGCACATCAAGTTTCTCTTTTATACGTGCTTTAGAGGAGCCTCTTGGTTTCTCTAAGCCAAGAAAGGAAGAAAACCGTACAACGCGTTGTTGAGAAAAACGATTTCTCTCATCTTAAAGATAGAAAACATCATTTTCCTCAAAAAGGATGCAAGGTATCAATTGCAGTTAATAGTTAGAAATTATTCGTATTTCTGAAATCTATAAAACTACACCGTTTCTAGATCTTCATTCTGTATATTTTAGCCAATTTTTTTTTCGAAAAAATCGAAAAAATCAACGAAAATCGACTACAATAGCATTTATTCTAACGATTTTCAGCATTTTATTCCAAAAACATTTGTCTGTAGTTGAGTTATAATGTGTGGAACATGTTTCATGAGATTATTAAAGTTCCTGAGTTTTATAGCAAATAAAAATATTCATATACATATATACAGGGTGTTTCTTTTATCTTGGGACATCGAAATATCTCAAATGGGAACCTATATTTTTTATTGCAGATTCAAATTCTCCATTTAAAAATACGTAAGTTTCATTCAAAAAAATGTCTTCGCTTCGCGCCAGATGGTGATGCATTTGCGCGTTAAAGTCACAGATTTGGAATGCAGGAGTTGCATCCACATACCACCCCCGATGAGCAACCCTCGCTTGCGCCTGTGCCTGCGTGACTCCAACCCGTAAATGCATCGCCATGAGGCGTGAAACGAGAAAAATTTTTCGAATAAAACTCTTGTATTATTAAATGGAGAATCTGAATCTGCAATATGAAATACAGGTTCCCATTTGAAATTTTAAAGTCCCTTCCCCCTTTCGCCCTCAGAAAGTGAGGTGTGAGGTAAATTTTTACGGAGTCGCTTTCCTCCCTGGAAAATGAATAGTTTTTATTATAGACATTTTTTTCGTTAGATGCTTATTTCTTGAGATATTTTGATGTATCAAGGTAGAAGAAGCACCCTGTATTATATATACGTATATATACGTATATATATAATACGTGGTGTGAAAAGTATACAAAATTATGATATTGTTTTTTTTTTAAATTTCTAAGCTCTTGCGATGTCGGGTCTGATAATGTTAAAATTTGCTGCGTCAGATTTCTGTAAATCTTTTAGATAAAATAGAGTGTTTAATAAAACTATATATCATTAAGGAACGCATGCAAATATGAAATATTCCGGGCGCTACTCATAAAATTACAATAAAAAATGGAATATTCCCTATTTTCACACTATATACTTACTGTTGAATGTTGAACCTAATTTTAATGTTTCTATCGCATAAATTATAGTTGATTTTGTAATGACAAGGTTATGTGTAAGGATAATATATCTTCAGTTAACGAAAAACACCAAAAAGGTTATTTATTTATGAAAAAATCACTCTTGAAAATTTATAAAATATTTCTTGCTCTTTCACCCACTCCGTATGGTTGATTCAAATTAGTATACTCTATTATACATTACATGGCAGAGAGTGTACACATCTTCAAAATTGTATAACATTAGAAAATACGATATTACAGAATTTGAAACACAGAAAATTAATATTCGTAGCCTCAAGCGTTAAAAGAAAGTATCTGATGAAAACGAATTGCCCTTCATTGAGTCACTTAAATTATGTTATGATTAATACAGTCTGATAATTTTGCAGCCTTGACCAAAGAGATAGGCGGCAAGCAAATTCTTGAGATCGATCAGTCGAACTCAGAGGTAGCAGTTTTCACTCTAACGATGATTATACATTCATCTTTTCCCTCATAGCACTTAATAATACGACCCAAGGTCCATTTTAAAGGGGGAGAGTATTATGTTCAATTAAGAGCAAATCACTCACCTTAATGTTGGGACACTCTTGTTTCCATTTATAACGTTGTTACAAGGAATGCAAATATTCAACGTTCCACCTTCGCCAAAATATTTCCGCAACGCGTTGAAAGATTTACCATCTAGTCAATCGATTCGCTGGAACGAGCTTCGAAGGTGGTTCAGGAGCACTAATAAGAGGAGCATCTATCAGAAAATGACCTGGTGTCAAATACGAGAAATTATCATGGTCATTAGAATAAGGACCTATTGGACGCGAGTTCAAGCAGGATTCTATTCAAGCTGGAACCGCAGTAAATTCCTGAAACGTTAAGTTATGCGAACCCATGCATCTACGCAAATGATGCTTAAGACTTTTAACGCCAGCCTTCACAATCCCTGAAAACCAGGTGCTGCGGGTGATATAAAATGCCAGACTATTCGTTCCACTGAAAATAGATCCAATAAATCTACATCCTTTATCTCTCGATGTGCACTTTGAAAGGTAGTACCATTGTCGCTGTATGAATGGGAGGGCTTACCTCTACGAGCGACGAAGCGTTGATGAACTACTGGAAAGCCTTGAGAAGTGTAGTCAGAGACAAACTCGAAATGATTTGAACAAGTCACACAGCAAACGAACAGCAAGATATAGCCTTTATAGCTCTTCTGACACCTATCTGAAGCAAAACGGCGAATAGAGAAGGGGCCGGTGTAATCAACACCAGTATGTGTGAGAGGCCTAAAATTCATCATCCTCAAATCAGGCAAGCTACCCATTAGTTGTTGAACAGTGATAGCTCCTTCACGTACGCAAGAAACACAACGGCGAAATAGACCCTTTACTAGAGTTCGGCCTCCGATTATCTAAAACCCTTGGCGAAGGTACATAAAGAGAGCTGTATTCCACCGTGCATCGATCTCATATAAACGTGCGGAGCAATGAGTTCTCTAATACGATGACTAGGTAATATTGCAAGATGTTTTCCCTCATGACTGATAGGAGTCTCATGTAAACGACCACCTAAGCGTAAAACACCCAAACCATTCAGAAATGGCTTCAGTGTCTTCAAGGGTGAGCCTAAAGGAGCCACGATTCCCCTCCTTACAGCATGTATGTCAGTTTTAAACGCACCATTCTGCACTTGTTGGATCCCCGTAATGAGGCACTATTGATCTACGAAGCAGATAGAGCAATGAATTTTGGCAAATCTTCAACTTCTGTCGACTTTCCTGTCTTGCCACGAAGGGCATCAATAAAATTACGGCAATAGGCTGTGACCCTAATCAACTCTGGCCAGGATGCAACTCTGTCAGCAAGATCAGCAAGAAACTGTTTCGTTGCGATGGAATTGTGAGCATTTTGATAAGTTTGAACCGAAGATTTTGGCTCGAGGTCAACGCCAGCAGGCACTAACACCCTAGATTATAACCGAAATGAAGAGTGAAGCGCTAGCAAAGGAGGTCCTCGACACCATGAAGGATGACTTAGTAATTGCACAGGAAAGAGACCCCTGGAGAAACAATCGACTTGGCTGCCCCCGCGGAATACTCATGGGCAAAAAAGGAGTCACTCCAGGCTTGGTATATAGTATAATAACACGTGCATCGTCACCTTCTCAAAGAAGACGTAGATATATCACAGCGGAATACACTTTGGCCGAAGCGTCAGAAGATTCATGAAGCTTATAACCCAAACTTGTTCTTGTTTGACCAGTCCACCTTGGCATTTGCAAATTTTTTTGCTTTGACATACTAGTAGAGTGAGTATACCAGCGATCTAACAAATTCTCAGACAGCATCTTATCCCAGTCAATGTGACGAATCCAGAGTGCCTGCATTATTTTCTTAGCTACAACGATAACAGGAGAGAGTCACCCTAAAGGATCATAAAGTTTGGCGATGACGAAAAGAATTGGTCGTCTGGTAGGTTGTCCAATTAATCGCGTTTTAATTTAAATTCGCTAACTATCCGAAGCTAGATCCCAATGAAGACCTAAAATATTCAACTGAATATACTGCCGAGCAGAAAATTCGAGAGATCTTTCATGATTGCCAGAAGGACAATCGTGCAATAGTTGCTCACCATTAGAGGCCCATTTTCGTAGATGAAAACCTCCTTGACCCACCAACTGAAAGACCTGAGATCTTTATGCTTTGGCTCTCTCAAATGCGTCAGTGCCAAATAACACATCATCGACATAAATGTTATTTTCGAGGATTATCTTAGCTTGTGGAAAATCAGACCCTTCATCAGTAACTAATTGTTTCATGACTCGGTTCGCAAGATGAGGTTCACAAGCAGTTCCGTAAGTTACTGTAGTCAGTCGCCAGACTTTCAACCTAGCTTCAGGAGAATGCCACAAAATGCGCTGATAATCACGATCACGCGGATCAACCATAATTTTCCAAAGCATTTTCTCTTCCTTAACTGCATGAACTTAACTGCATGCATGAACAAAGCGGTGTTTGCGCCATCGCAATATAATAGAAAATAATCAGAGAATCCTACTTTTGACACTTGAATTGCTCCTAAAATTCTGATTCCAGTTGCTAGAAATTCATCTAAAGTTTCATACGATGAATACTCAGTGCTGGAACCAAGCTGAGTCTCCCACTTTTTTGGAGAAGCTATATCGAGACTTCGACCTGTCCATGAAACGATAATGTCGTCCCAGTGTTCAATTGGTCGTTTGAAATTTTTGAGCGCAGCAAGAGCTTCATTAGTAGTATCGCGGAGCAATTTTCAATCGGCTACCGAATTATTATTTACATTGAAAATAATAGTTATCGCTTACAAATGAGCTGCTACCACTGCTCTTCTATTATCATAACGTTTTTTAGTTGCGTGTCAAGTTGACTGAAAGTTGGCTTCAATGACCTTGACATGTTCAATTAAATGTTTATCCTCACCGGTCAACAAAGTTCTTAAATATTGGGAACGAATAATGCTCGACAAAGTTTCGTTATAAATAATTACAGCTTCAAGAAGACCACGAAAATTTTCCTAGTCAGAAAGATCACCCAAAAAAGCAGGAATATTTATTCTTGGCAATTTGGGAGTATTAGATTCATGACGAATTGTGCGTTTCTCAAAGAAAATTCATTCTGCTGTGACTCATGTGATAAATATGTATCGATCTAAGAATTATTGTAATCAAAAGCGCTGAGAAAGGCATCTTTTATTTCCAAAAACTGATTTTTGGTGAAATACTCAACGGAAATTTCCACTTCTGCTAAAGCCAGAGTTTGAATTTTCAAATCTAACTCCAAACATTTTTCCTATTTTTGTTTGAGAAGATCCAAAAGCCAACGTGTTGTCATTATGTTGCGCTCATCTCTTGAAATCTTCTCAAAATTCAATTCTGTGCGTAAAATAGCCTTATGTAGGCTCATGAGCTTGGTGCCCGAATCATCCATAATTCAAGCTAAAATGACGAAATACAATATAAAACAACAGGCTTGCGTCCGTTTAATCAATGAGTCGTACAAGTTTTCCAGCCCTTGTAGAATAAATCAACAATTTTACTCACGTCGTGCTGAAGCTTTCAAATATATATAAATAAGAATCTTCTTATCATCATGCTTATGTGAAAAAAAACTCCCTAGGGTTGAAGCTGAACTTATCTGCCAAAAAAAAGAGTCATAGCTGATGGAAAAGTGTAGATTCTAGGTGTTTTTTTGGTGGAACAAGTTAACATTGACTTCAAATTTGTAGAAAATGCCGTTGATTATGGAATTACATTATTTCATACAGAAAAACAAAATGCTGTTCAATACTCTTGGCCAGACCGAAATAGACAGTCTGCCGATTAATAAAGTTGATGACAGAATTAGAGAACCCACACAAAATGATGCAAGTTATACTTGCATGCACATACTCCTTCTCTCGAGTGAAACTCTTCACCTTAAAAATTCATTGAATTTTGTACTCTTTACCATACTTCAAATTAGCGGCAACGTAAGAAATAGTAATGATTCCAAGTTTAGATGAGACAATTTAACCGAGCACCGCGTTATTCAGAATTTGAACTGTAACCGATACGATTCCATAATGTTTTCAGCAAATTCATGAATTTCGCGAACTTCCTCGAACAGTCTCGCACCTTTTTAGTTCCTCATGCATCTCAAAATCCCGGAGGGGCTCTTAAATGTTGGATCTTGATCTTAATTTCAGTGGTTCTAGCGAATGAATAATTGTTGATTTTGAGACGACAAGGGTATCTATGAGAATAGTATATCTTTGGTTAACGAAAAACACCGAGAAGATTATTTGTTTATGAATAAATCGCTATTGAATGCTATTAAAACATTTCTCTCTCTTTCACTCACTTCGTATGGTTAGTTCAAATTAATACATTCGTTTTGTCGATTAGCAGTCCTTTCCGAAATTCTTCTCAAACCGGCGGGGTGCTCGGTAGAGCGCTTACTATAGAAAATTTGGTGCATATCATCACACACACATGCCACCACACACACAGACAAGCTTAACCCACACTCTTAATACTTACAGAAATTATGGGTAACGCAATAACTTGTAACTATTTCGTGTTACTTTGCCAACAAAATTGTATCATGCGACTTTGCATTTCTTTAAAATGAGGAAAACTTCCATAAATAACAAAAACAAGATCAAAGTTTAGGAAATTGAATTCAGAATGAAGCAAAAATTGAATCATACACTCAGTAGTCAAATTCTAAACATAAATGTCAAATATTTCGGACTGGCCTCCAAAACAAATTTCTGGTCATTTCCTGGTTAGCAAACATTTTTCCAGATCATTGGAACTTTCAAACATGACAAATTTTTAAATTCAGGTATTCAATACTCAGTTGCAAAACGTTTGGTAAGTTTTGTGCGGATATTCTCTTTTCGAACGATTTCTGACTAACTCAATACTAATAAAAAATACTTATGTTCACCAAAAGGGGCACGGAGAATTCTATCGTAACTGTAGTGAGAACAACATCTTTTTAATTCATAGCGAAAGAGTAATAAATCGTTGGAGAAGATTGTATCCGCACAAGACCCATCGAATGCTAAATTTTATAAATAAATGATAAAATTCTGATATTTTAACTTGATGGTATTCAAAGGAAAGAACATAATTTCTTTTTCGATAAAAAAGAAGAAAAGAAAAAAAACTAAATTAAAAAAGTCGAATTATTAGTGATTATGATCAGTTTATTATAAGTAATTATTATCAGTTTGGAACAGTTAAAAAAGGAAGACTCGTATATAAGGTAATTCTTGAGGAGAACCAAAATTCGACACTGTTATTAAATAATTATAAATATGATGCCCGTAAAAATTTAATAATTTTAAAACACATTAAGAATTGTTTATTTGAATATTTTTAACATTTCTGATTAGGCACTACAAACTTAAGAAACTTCAGAAAAAATATTTTCGAATTTAAGCTTTTGAAGCTGAGAAACTTTAGTTCCAAGGCCTCAGAAATTAAACTATATTTGAATTGCGCGTCCAAAAATATTATTTTGAATTAAAAATGTAGAACTTTTGAAGATGATAAAATTTATTAATAGGTATCTTATGCGAAGCGCATAATCGCATAATCGCATAGTGTCTAAGAATTGAATATGACTGTATAATTCTTGAGATTCTGGAGCTAAAAGATCTGGAGAATTTCACAGAATCTTGCTTTGTTTGATTTGGTTTCGAGAGAAAAATAATATGTATTTCCTTTAGTGCAATTAAATACTATTTTTGAAATGAGTAATCGATTTTATATTAAACTTGTATTCACCATTTTGTATTCCCTCACAATTTTCCTATCCTCTCTAATAATAAATATCATAATATGTACATGTGCCTACCTCTGCGTGTTT
Source organism: Melikaiella ostensackeni (assembly GCA_032362435.1). NCBI lineage: Eukaryota > Metazoa > Arthropoda > Insecta > Hymenoptera > Cynipidae > Melikaiella > Melikaiella ostensackeni. The sequence continues at coordinate 54,211,505 of JAUMHM010000083.1, forward strand.
GAAAATTGGTATGTTCTTTTTATAGTGAAATTTAATACTATTTTTCTAATAAATAATTGATTTCATATTGAATTTATAACTCATCATTTCACATTTCTCTTGAATTTCCCTATTCTTCCTAACAAATACTGGGATGCTAGAATGTATATGAACGTACCTTCTTCTTTTGATCAAATTGTGATTTTATTATGTTTCTCAACAATTACTGCGTGATAAACAACAATAATGCAGTGTCCATGTGCACCGACATTTCGGGATGCGAAGCCACGGCCTAGTGTTAGTGTCATAAATCTGAAGTAAATTGACGAATTTAGTGTGAGATTAAGAAGCATAATGAAATGAAAATAAATTATAAGGATAGATAAAATAGCGAGTATTGTAATATATACTGAAACATTTTGAAGAATATTCATTGGTCCATGTAATCTTGTGCAATCTCGATTGTAATTTCGAGGAAATTTAGGAGGATTTTTCTAGTACGCTTGTATTTCTTGAAGATATATAGTTTTGTTGAATACTTAATTTTATCAGAAATATGAAATCGTCAAACTTACGATCTTGGTCGAGATTAGGAATTTTCTGAAAACAAGTTCATAAATTTTTTATATTTTTAAAAACTTGCATATTGAATAATCTCAAAAAGATGATGGCACAATTTTAATAGCGCCCGAAGAGATTAAGAATCTTTTTTTGAACACATACATTTTTTAGAGGTAAATAGTTTTTTTGTATACTCAATTTTTTGGACAGGATACACAGGACTTGGACACAGCAAATAAAAAGAATAACAAACCTACTTCGGTAGGGATGGGGAAATTTCCAAGAAGTTCATAAATTTTTGTATTTTTGATACCTCGTATATCATAAAGAAATACATGATTATCAATTCTAAAAACTGCCAAATAATTTCGGTAGAGATGAGAAATTTTATGAATTTTTGAAACTTTGTATATCGAACAATGTCAAGATAGCAAAAGGATGACGAAAAATTCTTGATAATGCCAGAAGAGATTAAGAATATTTTTTTGGGCGCATACATTTTCTAGAGATAAATTGTTTCACTGCATACATACATTTTTAAATTTTTGAAACCTCGTATACCGAATAATGTGAAAATAATAAAAGATTACCAAAACTTTTTAATAACGCTGGAAGCGACTGAGAAACATTTTCTATTAGGTATACATTTTCCAGAGGCGAATAAAATCTTCTCCTTTTTGTTTCTTCAAGACGCATCAAATCACCTTCTGATGATCCTTCAATGACTATTGACCATTTAGGATCATTAGTCAATCAATAGCAATTCAATATATAACTTATAAGGTTTGAAAAATTGATTACGTCATTTATATGAGAAACAAACATAAGCTTGAAAAATATTGGAAGTTCCAATTTTTTTCTTTTTTTTTTAGTGAAAGAGTCTCTTTATGAGGAAACCAATTTATTGGATGCCTATAAAGAATCAAAATCTTCATAAAGTGATCACGAAATAAACATCCATAGTAAACATCTACACATGTTACATACATGACTTTGGAGGAACCTAATGTCACGAAATGAAAATTTTAATTTATAGTTAAGAAAGGAATGGAGAGAGAATTGTTGAACTTGTCCTCGTGTTTGTTATCCCTGAGTCAGCACGCACTCTATGAGGTGGGAGGAGGGGTGAAACGACTTTTTGTCCAACCAAAGATTCA
>JAUMHM010000083.1:54213301-54231050 GCA_032362435.1 Melikaiella ostensackeni
ATAAAAAATGTTTCGAGGATTGGATCAAGCGCTGGCATAAGTCCGTTGCAGTCGATGGGGAGTACTTTGAAGGGGACAATATCGATTATGATGAATAAACTTGTATTTTTTATTTTGAAAATAAAGTCATAAAACTTTTTGAACAAGGTGGTAATACTTCATGTAACACTTTCTTGGTATAAAGTTCCTCAGATCAAAATATTTTGAATATTTTATGTATTATAAAAGTCTTGAGTTACAAGAACAAGATTTATATAACACATTTTTGGTATGATGTATCTCGGATCGCGAAATCTTAAATATCAGGTAGCACACCATGCAACCAAAGAAACACTTATATAACACTTCATATAACACTTTTTTGGTATAAAGTATCTTAGAGCGAAATATTTTGAATACCAGGTAGCATATAATTTTACTTAAGGGGGGCACTCCATATAGACGCTTCAAAACATGTTTTTTTTATTGTCTAAAGTTATAGCTTGAAACCTGTAGAATACGTTGCAGTTAGTGATTTTGGCCAATTCTTAAAAATGACGTCCCACGAGCCTTTGAGCGTGACTCACCTCTGCCCCGTTTGGAGCCCTGCGGCAGGTATAGGCACCATGTAGCCCGTAAATCACACAGAGAGGAGATCGATGGACAAAATGAAAATTACGAGGAAGCTGAAGGACTATTTTACTATTATATGGTGCTGGAATAGCTGACTAGTCGGTAAGTCACAGAATCGTACGTTTTTCCCTTGCCGAAATTAACGCGATTATCTCGAAGCTTTTTTTTTCAATGAGTTGAAAATCCGTGTTCACGATTACTCAAAAACTATTTGACCGATCAAGCTTATATTTGGCACACGTTTTTATGATGCTCATGTCCAATTGATGAACCTAAGATCGACTGAAAATTATCAAAATAAACATATTTTTGGCTGGGTCAAAGTTTGAAATTTTTTCCGAAAATATCAACTTTTTTGTTCTAAAGCCTCCCCTTCAGCCAATTATTATTATTTTTTCGATTTTATTGGTTCATTAAGGGACCACATGTATATATTAAACAATTTTTTTGCGCAGAATGTCTCAGATAATCTTACGAGGTGCTGGAGTGTACACCGCATTCGGCCTCCCTTCCGGACAGCTTCAGGACGACTGGTTATATCTTCGCCATTTTCCACTTTTTTCAAGCAACAAAAATCGTTTTGGAAACTAGAATTATGTAGTAAAAAGGACCTATTATCACACTTATTAATGCGTAATAGAAAAATATCACATATTGTCTTCTAATTGAAACCGTTTTAACTATGAATAGTACAGGTGATTGTTCAACATTTTGATATGAAACTCATGCCGTTTGGTTATAATGCTCAAAATTAGTTTCCCTTATCTCTTAAATTTATTCCTTTTCATACGAAATACCCCTACCCAATTTCCATTATCTCTCCTCTTCATTGTGCCCTTTCTGCTCACCCGGACAGGTGGAAAGGGGGAGCGCAAGTGGGTATCGTATTTGTTAAAGGAGCGATATTAGAAAAAGTGTAGTCGAAAGTGAAATCAAACCCCAACCTCGTTTCCAGTGATTGACAGCACACCAGTGAGTTCCATTCTCTCCGACTGTGCTGCACATTTTCTGACAAACAAGAAAAAATATATGAAAATTTTCTGTTTCAAAACGTACTTTTTTCATGTTCAGACCTTGAAAATGACATTTTCAGATTATTTAGTATCCATTTTCGTAATCATGGAATTGAATTACATAGATATGCGAGGCTATAACCTTATCCTGATGATGTTTGTAAAAAAACGTCGTTATGTGACCGATCAACTGTTGTGCAGCTAGTTTCTGAGATGGCGACGCCAGATGATAAGAGAGCATAACAAAGTATGCCACTTTGCGGCGATCTAGAAATTCCAGAAAGAGAGCTGTTATCCTCAGCAACGTTGTAAGCGAAGAGTGTTTTGTCGAGAGTCGCCAAGGAGGTTCAGGATCAATCACGGTAGAATGAACGAAAGCTCTCTCCTCTCTATTGATCGAGGAATCAACAGTGCCTGCGATGTTGGGCCAATAATTTGGGGACGGGTGCTCTGTCAACCATCCTGGACTCTGCCACTATAAACGATGATTCTCAACTTGTGAGGGCATTATTCCTCGTGAAGCTCTATCTGCTGGATTGTCTACCTCCGGAACATGGTGGCAGGTAGCTATAGGTAGCGTAGTCTAAATTTTGGACCAATCAGTTCATTATGTATATCATCGAGCGACGTGGACAATCTCGTATCCAATCAAAGATGTTGGCCGAATCGGACCAGAGATGATATGGTATCGACGAAGTGTGACCCAGCACCGATCTGACTCTCACCTCCAATCGAACCAGACAGACTGCGTACAAAATTCTAATCTGGGGATTAATGTCTTCCTCTTCTTAGCCACCATCGTCTTGGCCGCTACGAGGGTAACCTGCGCCACACCTCTCGGCATCATGACCCGCAGGTGATGTCTGTCTGATGTGTGATCAGTGCACAGGTGATGTCTGTCGTATATTCCGTTTAGCACGGAATTACCAGTAATGATATTTCGGAAAGCTCAGCATGAAACTTTAACCAAGCTTGATCGCACACTGCTGGCAGTGGTTTATCCAGTATATTTTGTGGGCTCATAAACCCTGCATAAATCAATAATGAAGAATGTCAACATAATGGGAGCCAATGAAATTTGTTGGAAAATTTGCAAAAAACCACACTTTTCTGCACTATTCCAGTCAAAAGTTACATTTGAATGATAACACATTAGTTAAACATTCAACTACAGAGTAGAACGATCGCGTTGATTTGTTATATTGCCTGATTAGTTTATTGCGTTGTGAGAGTACCGATGATTTGCAACAAAATGTGTAAGAAAGAATCATTTGAATAATTAAAAATTGGTTGAACGTCTCATAATTAACACGAAGATGAATAAAAGAATAGCTGGGTTGGTGTGCAAGACGAAGGCACAGACAGGATACTGGGTCACTTCGGAGACACAAAACCGAACGATAATAGGGAAAAATTGATCAGCTTATGCTTAGAAAAAGGCAAATACACTGAAACCCCACTGGTACCCTCAATTGCCTTCGTTCTATCCCGGGGTTCTCCAAACCATAAACAACCATGGACGTGTGAACCATCTCCTAATATTACACAATCTCCGAACATGAGTACAAACGTGAGTACGTGAGTTCAGACATGAAATGATCCACATCTATAATTGGTGCAGCGGCGAAAGCCACAGTATAATTGACTTTCTTGTAGCGGATGCGAGACTAAGAGGGCTAGTAAGAGATACAAGGGTTATGAGAGGCTCTAAGTGTGGAACGGATCACTACCTCACAGTTTCGAAAATGAACCTCGGTCAGTGATGGAGGAGAAGAAGTGTTAATATTAAGTCGAAGCAGACGCGAGTAGGAACAGAGAATTTGCAGAAAATCAAATTAGACATAAAAATGTAGAGGGTGCATGGATAATACTACAGGCTAGCATATTCAAGAGTGCATCTAAAGTGTGCGGTACTGCGGCTGTAGGAAGAAAATGTGGTGATGCTCGATCGATTGATGAAATCCGCGTGGCTATCAACGAGAAAAAGCAAGAGTACTAAAGAAAGTTGAATATTATAGGTCTTAACAATTATGAAAGGACGAGATTAGAAAATGATTATAGGGATGAAAACACAAGGGCGAATTAGACTCTTCACTAGAGTTCGGCCTCCGATTATCCAAAACCCTTGGCGTAGAGTATATAAAGAGAGCTGTATCCCACCGTGCATCGTTTTCAAATGAACGTGCAGAGCAATAAGCTCACTGATACGGTGACTAGGTAATATTACAGGATGTATTTCCTCATAACTAATAGGAGCCTGACGTAAGCGACCATCTAAGCGTAAAACACCCAAACCATCCAGAAATGGGTTCAAGGTATTTAAGGGGGAGCCTGAAAAAACCACGATTCCCCTTTTTAGAGCATGTACGTCAGATTTGAACGCAGTATAACCTGAACTTGATGGATCCACCATAAAGAGCCCTATTATTCGCCAATGCAGGTTGAGCAAGGAATTTCGGCAGATCTTCAGCCTCTTTCGACTTTCCCATTTTTGGCCAGGATGCAACTCTGTCAGCAAGAATTGCAAGAGGCTGTTCCGCTCCAACACATTGAAGAAAGATGCTTGCTGAGCCAGGCCGATACCACCGTGAAATCGGTATGGCAATGTGATGGTACATTTTCAAATCTCATTGTAGTAATAATAAAGCGTAATGCTTTAGCCAGCAATTAAGCACCATAAAGTTCAAGTCGTGGGATACTTACGGGCAAAAGAGGAGCCACTTTAGACTTGGCATTTAGTACAGTAATTGGTGCGTCGTTATCTTCTCGAAGAACACGTAGATATATCACAGCGAAATACGCTTTGGTCGAAGCATCAGAAAACATATGAAGCTCATAACCCAAACTTGATCTCGTCTGACCAGTCAACCTTGGTATTTGAATATTTTTTAGCTCTGACAGGCTAATATAATAAGTATTCCAGCGATCTGAAAAGTCCTCAGGCAGTGGCTCATCCCAGTCAAACCGACGGAACCAGAGTTCCTGCATTATTCCTTTAGCAACAACGATAACAGGAGAAAGACACCCTAAAGGATCATAAAGTTTGTCGATGACAGAAAGACTGTGTCGTTTGATATGTTGTTCAATTGATCGCGTTTTAACAAAGATTCAAAAACTATCCGAAGCTGGATTCCAATGTTGATCTAAAACCTTCAACTTATTAGCCTCTCCAGCAAAAATTTCGTGCAACAATTTCTCATTAATAAAGGCCCATTTTCATAGATGAAAACCTCCTCGATCCGTCAACTGAGAGGCCTGAGATCTTAATGTTTTGGCTGCCTCGAGTTCTTCAGTGTCAAATAACACATCATCGACATAATGTTACTTTCGATGATTGACTTAGCTTGCAGAAAATTAGACCCTTCATTATAAGCTGATTGTTAAATGACTCGGATCACGAGACTTATCTCGTTTACGAACGGCCCACCTATCGATATAGGTAATTCCGTACACCGCGCTAAATTGATTTTACAAAAGTTACAATCTCGCTTGATAGATAAACCTAAACGTTTCGAAGAATATTCAGAATTTATCTCTGAATATCAAAATTGTTGGAAGTCCAACCCCGAAATGTCTGAGACTATCTCCGTGTGATTTAAATTTTGATATTCAGAGATAAATTCTGAATATTCTTCGAAAAGTTTAGGTTTATCTATCAAGCGAGATTGTAACTTTTGTAAAATCAATTTGGCGCGGTGTACGGAATTAGCTATATCGATAGGTGGGCCGTTCTTAAAATTCAGTCGAAACATGTACCGGTCAGAGGGCAATCGTCGATGGGAGGACATAAAATGTTCTTCACAACGAACGTCATCTTCAGTTATAGAAGATTCGGAAGGAGGTTTTTCCATCTCCCAAAAACATGCCATGTCCTCATGCAGCACCTCGGTAGTCATACTAGAATGGGCTGTATTAGACCCATGTGAAGATAACTGCTGGATTGGACCGGATGGAATCCAGACAAAAATAGTGCTCTGAGCGGTTGAGGAGCCTAATGTTTCTGCTTTAATCCAGCAATAAACATGATCCGAATTTATCAGCCCCTAAAATCATATTAATTCGCGTATTGATGAATGAATCAGGATCAGCCAAACATAACTGTTTTAATTCATTTCCACCTACCTCGCTTAGTTTCACAGGAGTAGTATACGACGGAAGATTTAATAAAACCAAAGCATGTACAGCTACCGGACTTTGAGTACTTTTTTTCGGGCATAGCAATACCTTAGCTAATTTTTAGCAGTGACAATGAACTCGCCACCTACGCCATACACTAGCTCATGCACTTTTTTGTACGTGGGATGCAAAGATTAAACATTCTTTCGGACACAACCTTACACTCCAAGCCTTGATCTAATAAAGCTCGAAAAATGTTAGACCTACCACAATCAGCCTCAATTCTGATAAGCGCTGTAGCGAGTAAAGTGGAATGCGTCATATTATCGTAGTTATTAAAAAAAACAGGTTACTTTTTATCAAGAGCAACATGATGCGCCTCCCGTAACGTTAATGTAGTCTCATGAGTCGAAACGCGTAAGAAGATTAATACAAGCATGATTGCGAGAAACAAGTTTCTTTCTTTTATCCACAGGTAACTACTTAACTCTTAACTAAAGAACCCTTTTCATCTTCATTTTTAGCAGAGAATCCAACTTTTGACGCTTGAATTGCTTCTAAAGTTCTGATTCTAGTTACTAGAAATTCATCTAAAGTTTATACGATGGATACTCAGTGGTAGAACCAAGCTGAGTCTCTCACTCTCTCTCGTCTCAAGTTGACTTAAAGTTGGCTTCAGTTGGTTTCAGTGATAATCAAAAGCACTGGGAAAGTCATGTTCTATTTTCGAAAACTGATTTTTGGTAAAATGCTCAACGGAAATTTTCTCTTCTGCTGAAGCTAAAGTTTGTATTTCCAAACCTCATGCCAAAATTCTTTCACATTTTCGTTTGAGAAGATCCAGGCGCCCACGTGCCGTCATATTGTTACGCTCATCTTTTGGGATCTTCTAAAAATTCGATTGCGTGCATAAAATAGCCTCATGTAGGCTCATGAGCTCAGTCCCTAACTCATCCAATTTTACTCACGTTGTGCTGAAGCTTTTCAATGTACATAAATATGAATCTACTCATCAACATACTGACGTGAAAAAAAGAAGTCATGGATGATCAAGAAGTGTAGATTCTAGAAGTTCTTTCGGTGGAACAAAGTTAACATTGACTTCAAATTTGTAGGAAATGTTGTTGATTAAGAATTGAATTATTCCATACAGGAAAACCAAATGCTGTTATATATGCAATATGTCAATACTCCCGGCTAGACCAAAATAGACAGTCTGTCGATCGATAAAGTTGATGAGAGAAAAGACGTTAATTTCTTGAGATAGAAAAAGTAAGTACAAAACTCACCGAGTCACCGACTCTTGAATGATATCTCAAGGCAGAGTGAGCGAGAGAGCTTACAACATAGGAGACACACACAAAATGATGCAAGTTTTACTTGCATGCACGTATGCCTTCTTTCGAGTCAAACTTTTCGCCTGGAAAATATATTGAATATTAAACTGTTTACCATACTTCAAATTAGCGGTAACGTGTGAAATAGTAAGAAGTCCAAGTTCAGATGGAAAAATTTAATCCAGCACCGCGTTATTCAGCATTCGAACTGTAACCGATACGACGCCATAATGTTTCCAGCGAATTGACGAATTTCGCGAACTTCCTTGAACAGTTTTGCACCTTTCCAATTCCGTAGGCATCTCAAAATCCCGGTCGAGCCCCCAAATGTTGAATGCTGAACTTTATTTCAATGGTTCTTGCAGATAATTCTGGTAGTTTTCAGGACGACAAGGGTATGCGAAAGAATAATTTATCTCCAGTTAACGGAAAACACTAAGAAGGTTATTTATTTATGAGCAAAAGTAACGATTCGAATGTTTATAAAACACTTCTTTCTCTTTCACTCACTTCGTATAGGTAGTTTAAATTAATACAGTCCTTTCTGGAATTTTTCTCGAATCGGCGCGATGCTCGGTAGAACGCTTACCAATGAAAATTTGGCTCTTATCGCCACACACACATATCACCACATACATAGCCAAACATAACTTACACTCTTCAGAGACATTTATAAAGCAAGTATAGTAAGGGAAAGTGAATGGTAGCGTACCCAGAGGTAGACCAAAGGATGAATGGTTGAAATGTGTGAATAAGACTCTAAAGCGAAGAGATTTAAAGAATCGTAGAAATACAAAAGCTTAAATGAAACGATGTATGGATGTGAAGGAAGCAAAAGATGTATGAATAGGGATGTATGGAACAAGTTGTTTATAAGAGTGACACCAGAAACGAGAGAGTTTTGATACTCATGGGCCCGCAGGAAGAGATTTGCTTAATGGATCAGTATAATGGCTTTGTGAAGCTTTTCACCTGGGGTGATTGCTACAGAGATTGATCGGCATCCCGTATCGCAGCGGTATTTTGGAAAGAGTGGGTTGTTTGAATGAACAACACGAAATGACATCTATATTGATCTAAAACCTATCCCTTCTCCCTTCTCCTACACATCTCTTACTCAAAACTTACCATATAAATTCCTTGATCCCCAGTAGTGCGACTGGGCTAGAACCGAACGAGTGACGCTTACCCTGAAAGGGATTTATCTTGGTGGTATTATCAAATATTAATAATAATATATTGCAAAATACTTGATCCTTGTTTAGAGCGTAATCTTTGAAGCATTCCAAAACGGGTTGAAGGGATTCAAATAGAAAATCAATGCATAAGTTGCATTTCGGAAAGTGATTCTGAAGGACTCTGTAGTTTGCACTTGTTTTATTGAAAATTACGCCTTCCATCTCATATTGTAAGGAATGGGGGTTCCACCCATGTTATTCTTACGGAATTAATAGAGGATGTAGGCGACAATCTTTAATATTGTCTGATCGAAAATGGAGAAAATACGCATTCATTATTTATGGAATTCTTACGAAATGAGCCATTTCCGTCAACAAAATTCGAACTTTGCTCCTTTTTAAACACCCCCGGGTACAGTTGACACGTATACAGTACACGTATTAATTTCAACGTGCACAGTTAGAAGTGTATCATCTGTGCACGTGCACAGTTTTTACGTGCACAGTAGGGCGGAGCGAATAAGACCGTTTTCAAAATAGCGAGTTGAACCCCTCCAAATATATTGTGAAGGTCCCTCTCTATTCCAAAACGTCCTAATGGAGCTACCTACAACCTTATTTTCAGTCTGCGCACTGCGTTTGAAAGTTTAAATTTGGGTCAATATGTGGTAAGAAAGCAATTGTTGCGGCAGTGCCGTGAAAATCAATTTCCAAATTAAATATGTATTGTATAAAGTATTCGTGGATGTGAACACGTTTTAAGATCTTGGTCAAGATCACAGTATGTAAAAGGAATACCGGGGGGGGGGGGGGTAAACCTACTAGCTCTTCGCTAGTATGTTTGTTACTCCTGTTAATACTACCCAGCACACACCACGCGGAAATGGCTACACATTGAATACCATCCCTATCATTCCACCCGATTAGTAGGAACATAGATCTCGAGTGGTTTGAAATCGGATTTGGTTCCAAAAAGTGGATTAAACTGCCGTTCCAACAACCTAGCTCGAATAAAACCATCTGGAGCTTGCATTGCGAAGACACGCTTCGATGTCTCCATTACCGCTTTTACGCACCTCTCCACTGCATAATTGTGACAAAGTATTTGCAGGCAATCTGAAATTTTCTGGATTGGCTCAAGATTTCCACTGTAGATTTCATTCAGGTCATCGTTCGGAAGGATTTTTTTGATGAGTGGTTCGAAGACTCGTGTGCCCTGCCAAGCAATCATGCCAGTGTAATCATCAGCATTAAAAATTATTGTAGGTATTACAATTTTCCGAACATTTTTCTGTTTCGATGACTCCTCTTGTTTTCTTGACGCGTGTACTCTGGTGACTGCTGCTTGGCGTACTGGTGTTCTCTCATCCACAAGCATAGCCAACAAGAGATTTGAAGGTTGCGCAGCACAACCATTATTTTGGATAACAGGCTCTGCAACTGTTTTGTACATGGAATCCAATTAAAATAGCATTACTGTAAGCTGCCAGAGATCTTTGGATCTAATGTACACACAAATAGTGGGGTATGTTATTTAAAATAATGATTATGCTGCGCATCCTGAAAATCTCTCGTTGGCTATGCTTGTGGATGATAGAACACCAGTACGCCCGACAGCAGTCACCCAATTCTTCGAACCGCCAATCACAAAAATTATTTCGACCATATTTTGAAGGCAAGAAGACAGAGATGCGATTTTCAACGTTGGTCTATTTTAATCCAACCGGATTCGGTGAATGCCGAGGAAATGTGGTCAAATTTTTTAGTACTGAACGCGTATCCTCTTCTTCAAGGTCGCACCCAGGGCAGGCGCGTAGCTGGATAAGGCGTGATCGAAAAGGGAGAGGATTGAAGATTAGCCTATCATTACTTTGATGTTTTGATGGAACGAGTGACGGAAAGGATACAGCTTCTTCAATCAGATTCAAGCGGCGTCTAACTTTTCAACAACAAGTTCCTCGAAGCTCCATAGAGTGTCCATTATAAGACCTGAGTTTATTGCGCTGAGGACAACCGAGAGCTGCGAAGAGTTAATGCTAAAGATAGGTGCTGCGCACGGAAATTTGGGCATCTTCCGCGTACATATGTATAGTGAACTTGATTCTCCTCTGCGTAATCGCTTTTATTAAACACAAGATCTCGAAAATGACCTCTGGCGGTTCATTAGCATAAAGCGAAAATATGGTTGAGCTATTAACTGCCTCCTGCGATACACCTCTATTTACACTTCTTCGAGGAGAGGTCCGTCTTGTTTGAGAATCAGAGATCGCTACACATTGTTCTCTGTTCGAATGGAACCACATGTACCAGCGTAGAGCGGTTTCCGATAGCTCTATCGACGTCAGGAGTCTCAGCACAAAAGTCCTTCGTAAAACCCAACTGACGAGAGAGCAAGAGCCCGTTTTTGTTAACGAAGGAGGCTAATTGCCGTGAACATATTTTGTTCAGATTTTAGACCGGTAAGGTAGGATGGTGATTGGACGAAGATATTTATAAGAAGGTCTGTTGCACCAGCCTTCCCCTCAATTATAATTTTAGACTTTGCTTAGCTCACTGATTTGCGCCGCATATGCTCTCATACGCGCTATCAATTAAAAAGTTTGCGCCACAAGAACGTGAGAGTTACAGGTTGGGTTACGGGGGGGGGGGGCTGAAAACACGCTAGCCCTTAATTTTATATTGCATGACCTTGAAGAACTCCAAATGCGCCGGTATGCGCCATCAAGCAAATTCTTTGCGCCACATTGATAACCGAGTTATCAGCGACACAAATAGGGGAGAGGAGGCTAGCGCGATTTTTCCATAATGATAAAATTTCTTTCAATTCATTATAGCTAACCGTCAAAACTTTTAATGCGCTCGAATACGCCACCAATACAAATTTCTGCGCCAGCTAATTAACAAATTTATCGTTTTTTTAGGAGAGGGGGAGCAGTGTGTCGTAGGTATTGAACTCTCGACAGGGATATTAAATTTTAAATAACTGACAGAGAGGCATTCGTCTTGAAATGTGCTCATATGGACCACAACAATTTTCTGTATATCTAGAAAATTGTTCAAGATATAGCAGTCATAACATTTTGGAAAGTGATAACAAGTGAATATTTTTCAATTTTGAGAGTATTTACACCCCTTTAGGTACAACTTCCAATGCGCTCATATGTTCCACAATTTTTTTTTCTTCACAGTAGATGTAACCAAATATCGACATATATAGTACTGAACCGCTTGCTTTGATAAGGAGAAGTGCAACAGGAAATAAGAAGAGCGAGAAATATATGCATCTAAATCTAAGTTGATATTGTCTTTATTGTGTTTTCAGTTATTAATTTAATTAACCATTCTGAACATTTGTAGTCCTTTCAATATCTGAAGTATAGTCTGTGAAATCAAATTTAGCAAGAAAAAAGATAATTTTGTTTCGTGAAACGAAGATTGTCAAAATAATCAACTTTTTGAAGAATTTGAAATTATTTAATAACTTAAGTATTTAATGTTCTCAATAGTTGAATGTAAGTTGAAATATCCAGATAAACGTACTTTGATTATAAAATATGTGTAATACATAATAATATGTGTAAGGAAAATAAGTTCCTGGAAAATGTTAGGCTTCAGAGATTTCAAATGTGTTAGAATATACCCAGCGAGAAATAGCCGATGCTGAGCATCGAGTCAAAAATGGCCCAAAACTATTCATCAATGGCTTTTCAACTGGCTCAAGATTGGCCACCAGCCTTGGGCCAACATTAGCGAAAGCTTGGGATGATAACGACGATGCAAAGAATTAGCAGCGAGTCATGGTCCACGACTCGTAGCCAAGACTGACCAATGACCTCGAAAACATGGGTAACTTAGCTGCCATTGACGCACCAATGATTGGGCGAAGCACGGGACAAAATTAGGAAAAAATTTTAACGACTACCAGTCATAGACAACGAATGGCTCTTAAGTCTTAACATTGGCGTTATGATTCCAAGCAGTAAATGATGGCCCAAGACTAGCGGCTAATCTTGCGCCACCATTGGTATCACTAGGTCCTATGCTTGGGTCAAGCATGACCCAATGGTAAATTTCTCACTGCGTATAAGCTGAGTGAATTATGTTTCGAATAAATATATAGGCATTCAAATTCGAGCACATCTTTTTTTATATTTTCAACAGTGAAATCATATTCAGGAAGAAAAAAGACAATTTTGTTTTGCGAAACGTAGATTGTCAAAGTATTTAACAGAATCTAACTTTTTCAACAATTTGAAAGTATTTCATATTCTATCCATTTAGTTTTATCAAGAATTAAATGTAAATAAATGATGTATCCGAATTCATTCTCTGTTAACCATGTCTGCCATCTATTTCTATCTTTCCTTTCAACCTTAATATTGCCAATTAAAGTTACTTAGAGAAGAAATTATCTTGAAACAAAAGCGTTGTTCACTTGCCTGTTTTGTTTTGAACCAAGGAAATATCATTATTACACAAACAGAACTATTTACCTGCATTATTGGGTGAAGTTATTCGCATGAGGATAATTTATGCTGCAAAGGGATTCCTTGTAAGATGAATGGAAATCCTCTGAACCTTGAATATAAAAGGAAATTCCATTTGTGTCAAGACACATCCTATAGGCAGAAGAGGACATTTCTGTGAATGGTCATATTTGCTGCTATCAGCGTGAGGTGGATCAATAGGAAGTACTAATGAAAGGATTGATTACGGTTTTTTATTGATTTTGAAAGTAACGCACTGGTGCATACATGAGCGCATTTGAAATCCTATCCGAAAAGCTAATTATCGGCCTTCATATTGCAAATTAAAGTCATTTGGTGCTATCAACGTAGGATGGATCGATGATAAGTGGTAACAGAAGGGTTGATTATAGTTTTTTGTTCAATTTGAAAGTCGCGCACATGAGTGCATTTGAAATCCTATACGAAAAGTCCGTCATCGTCAAAGATAAAAAAAGCTTTTTTAGTGGTCATCACCTTGCGAAGTGTTATGACCTTTGTATGTTGGGCAATTTTCAAGATATGCGCAAAATTTTTTATTGGTGGCACATTTGAGAGCATTTGAAGTTTTGGCGGACGACTATTGTTAATTTTAATAAAATTTTTATCATTTCAGAAAAATCGCTTCCCTCCGCCATTTGTGTCGCTGATGACTCGGTTATCAGTGTGGTGCCAAATTTTTCCTTGATGGCGCATACCGGCGCATTTAGAGTTCTTCAAGGTCATGCCATCAAAAATTAGATTTGTCAAATAGGGGAGAGGGGGTCTTACGTGTCTCCAGCCCCCCCCCCCCCCACGTAACCCTCGCTATAACTCTCACGGGGCTTGTGTTGCGAAAATTTTTTATTGATGGCGCATATGAGCGCGTTTGCGGCGCATTTTATTGAGCCGAAAAAATTCTAAATTAAAGAGGTGTTCATTATATAAAATAGCCCTGAAGGACAGAAGGGCAAGCATAGATAAATCGACGAACACTCAATACCGTCTGATCCAGTTGCTGTGGAGACGACTGACTTAATAGCATTATGCAGTTGGCCCAAGTCGATCTGCCGAAATACTAAAGTGTCATAGGAAACTGACTGAAATGTTTTTGCCGAATTCCGTAGGTCCTGAAGGAGAAATTTTAAGGCTTCTGCCAAAAATATGGTGATGAAGTAATAGTCAATAATCCCGATAGGGTCCGAAATTAAGTTTTTCCCTGTACTTTTTTGCTGTTCAGACTATACCCCCGTAAGATTAATTTTTTACTAAACATGTTAAGACGAGAGACTATCAGATACTGGCGAGAGATATCCCTTCTGTTCACTTCTGAAGGCATGCGCCTCTAAGTTCCGAAGATACACATATTTTGCTCTGCCAGAGTCCGAATTAGTTCTCCGCCGTTTAGAGCGAGCCCTATCTCTAGCTTCGGAGAGCTTTTTCACTGAATGAGAGAACCATGGCGGCTTTGATATAGCTATCGGGCAAAACTTATTGACGAGCACTATGATCAGGAAAGAGAAGCGTTCAACCTTGTCGTCAGCCGACATACAATTCAAGACACTTTTTCAGTCCGTCAGATTCGTTGCTTCATTAACTGCCTGCTGATCCTCTTTTTAAATCCAAATTAATATTACGAAAAATCATATTGTGATCAAATTTTTTTGATAATGTCATGATACCTGAATCGCTGATCCGGAGGTCCACGCTAATAAATAGAAAATCTAAGATTGCATTTTATTATGTTGGAACATCGATGACCTGGCTGATTCGTAGGTTGCACAAACTAAGGCATCCTCCAGAGTACCGTCCTAAGAAGGTTCTGCACTGGGACTTCTATATACGGACAAAATGGCAAAACGTGATTTCTGCAGATTAACCAGAATGAGACAAAGATCTATCGAGCTACCATCCACGCAAGTCGTGCTACAAGAATTGCTGTTATCTATTGAGGATTCAAATTTGAATGTATCCTGTAACGTGGCAAAATTTTAACCAGCCACTTTGCTATTTTATTCAATTTAATTACCGAAATCAGTTCTCTTTTGGCACGTAGCACAACACTCCAAGGGCATATTTTTGGTTAATTTTGAGAATCTGAGGGCTCATGCGTTTGTTATGCATTTTTGTTTATGACCTTGCCTCGGCTTCATCATCAACGAGGGACAAAGAGGGTTTTTGGAACTTTCGGGACGCCTAGAGAACTGAGATACGCCTGCTGCCGTCTTCGTTTAAGAATCAAGATTCTCATTTGAGTCTGCCCCCCCTTTCCGTTCGCTGTCTCTAATATTCCCGGAACCTGCCTGGAAATCCTGAATGTGTACAGATCCAGGGATGACTCCGGATCATTTTTCCTAAGCTTTGGGAACGAACCTGGTCGCCTTGGAGCGACTTTGGTCTGCGACAGTAATGCTTATGAGGAAGGAAGTCCTCTCACATCCCCTAACAGGGCGTCTCGCTCCAGAGAGGACAAGAGCTTCCTCATCACCGAAAATGCTTCGGATATACTCTGTAGAAATTTATACTTAATTACAGGCTTCAACATCAGACATCCCTGGACCCTCTTCCGATTTGGAGGCACGGCAGAGAGCGAGTCGAGCGAAATACCACCAATCCTAGGGTATGGCTGGGCAAGCGACCAATCAACGCGGGCACGTAGAAATTCGCCCAAAGGAGGCAAGAGGAAGTGCTCTGTAACCGACGTGCCTAGCTCACTATCATTCAGCAGCTGCGTGCTGAAACGGTATTTGTCGCGATTTGTCCTTTCTAGTTTCATCCATGAAGCATTAGAATCCTCGACTTGGAGGAGCAACGTGCAGTTTTCGTAGTAGTTAAATCCTGGTATTATAATTGATTTGTTTTTCTTGTTAAAGTCAGGAAGTTAAAAATTTTTGCTAATGGTGCAACTCTAATTAACGTTCGATTTTGTTATTCGCCCTTAGAGTATCGACTGGACGATTGAGCCCAGCGTAGGTTAATTATTATTATGCAAAATTGTCTGACTTGAACTAGTAACTTCTGAAAATTATTAAGGTGATGTAATGGACTCTAGATAAATGCATGTAGTAATTTGTTCCTCAAAAACTGTCGGTTTTAATTATGATTATTATTCTGTGCTATCGATCATTGTAAAGTTGCTACCGACCCTTCCCTATCAATTCTTCAATAAATATTGTGTCATTTCCAAACATGATTTCACGAGTTCCTTATTCACAAGTAAGAGTTGACTTTGACTTGAGAATTTTTCTGGAAAGGCTAACCCGTCTCCTCTACCGTTACTGGTAGTAGGACTGAGCAGTCAAGGTCAAAGTTATAGCTCAAGTTCCGATTGAACGTCCCGGGTTAACGAGTATTGACGGATATATTACATGTTTTCTTTACAATATCGTCTCAACCATAATTCCTAATCCTATGCGCTTATGAACTTGCACTGCGCTTCCGTTTCTTCTTACCAATATCAATCTAAATATTGTAGTTTAATTCCGCAACACTACTTCCTTATTCTCCTTCTTTAGAAGTCATTTAACGGCTTCCTCCTATCCCGTTCAACCAGCTCTCTCTCTCTTTCTTTCTGATCATTCAATCTCGCCCTGACGATTTCCATTCAAAATTCACTGTATTCTCTCTTCCATATTCTTTCCTCCACCTTCGACACCTTTACACCTCTTTAGCACATGCAACCGTATGATTCCTGCTCAAATCTACATACTCAACAGTGATTTTCTTCTCCATTCATCCAATACCTACATACTCTTATCCCCTCTCACATTCTGAATCTCAACACACTCTCCCATTCGCTCCCCTTTTTAATTGCTAGTGCTAAAATCACTGGAGATCAATCCAACAGTATTTTTCGTCTGGAAATCGTGACCATAAAACCATAGGGTTCTACCTTAAATTTTTAATGTCACTTCACTTTCACTTCTTTTGTATGCAAAGTAATATGAAACAAATGGAATTCAAGTAACTTCCGAAATTCAACTTAGAACCCTATGGTTCTTGTGTCACGAAATATCAATATTCTAAGAACTCATAAATAATTATTCCCTGCAACTATTCCAAACAGTTGTGGAGGACCAACTTAAAATAATAATTTTGAAAGTAATTAAATTTTTTTCAAAATTGCTTGCAAGAGCGACAGGAAAGAATTCTTTATGAATTTTTGGAAGAACAAAAATTGTAATTCTATACTAATAAAAATCTAAATAATAGTAGATATATTTAAATACCTGCTACAAATCGAACACGCCAGTCAGAACTGTGGAATTCATTTTGAATATGTCTCCAAAAAGCATCTGCGCCATGTGGTAATGTAATGCAATGCAAAAGAACAGGCACTGACACTTGAGCTATGTGAGAATATTCAGCATTTAGTAGATCCCACAAGCTGAAATTAAATTAAAACAAAAAATTATGAAAGAACATGGAAAATGTTTCCGACCGTGAATGCAAGAAATGAGTTAACCCCGAAGGCCTCTCTGTCGGAGGAGCAGTTTTTTATTTTTCAAAAAGAAAAACATGCACATCACAATAATTTACATGATCCGGTGTTCTGAACTCATAAAATGTTTCCGAAGCTCAACGCATCCCTGATCAGGCATACTTGCTGACGCACTCTGATTTCAAGACAGCTTGTGAAAACAAGATGAGACAGAGCAATAAGTAGAGCAATAAGTAATGGCCGGAAACTTCTTGGTAGGTGAAGCGGTTTCTTATGTGTGAACATCCAAAACCTCGAAATGGAGAGTAAAGCCCGTGTCAGAGCGTTGCCATTCTTGGACATGAAAAAGTGAAGCGCATTGAACGTCTTGAGTCGTTACACCAGGCACTAGGTGCACTGCGTAAACGGAGACTATGTGTGCGATGAGAAGGAGAGGGACCGAACGCTTGTTTCTCTGCTACTACTTATCGTATCAAAATATTATTCAAATTGACGTACGAGGGGCAAGTAAAAAGTAAGGTTCCCACATTTTTTTCAGGTGTAAGACATTTTTTATTGAAATTGCAAA
>JAUMHM010000083.1:54237644-54252045 GCA_032362435.1 Melikaiella ostensackeni
TATATATATATATATATATCTTTCAAATCATATACTGTTTCATGCAAAAAATATGTTTTTCATTACTTGGATTCCTTTTATAATTTGAATTTCGCGCCTTTTCTAATTTGAGTCGATACAGTTTCGCGCGAAATTCAAATATGTAAATTATTATTTGAGTAATTCCCAATAACTTGAGCTTTCTAAGCGATTACGATTTGAAATGTAACGTAAAATGTTAACTGGAACACATCTTTGCTTTGAAATATGATAAAAAATCCAAGATACGATTTTTCAAATCCTAATTCGAAATACTCAAAAATGTTCATTGGATTTCCAAAGCACATAAATGTCGAGCATATTTTCATTCTCGCGAGAATTTCTTCGAGTACATAAACTCTTTGATACTAGAAAAAGATGGATGTAAGTATACAATTGATAAAATTATAGAAAGAAATTGAAAGAGATAGGTGTGAATCTGGATTGACAAAGAGATAGAAAAAGATATACGGGGATAGGCGATCGATTGGTATTTCAGAAAGGAAAACCTAAATTTCTAATCAACAAAAAAGTTCTTAATTTTCTTTTTTTGAGAGTTTATGAAAATCATGAATTGTAAGCGGCAATCTTGACGCTGGACGATGCACGTGCCTCCTCGGCTACGAATGTGTTGCAGCGTACGATGTGAAGGTCGAGTCCGATACCAAAATAATACTTAAGCTATTATAATTAAAATAATTTATTTATTAGAAATTTTGAACAAAAAGTTATTGAAATAATACTTTCCTAAAAACTACTTTAATTCATTTTCGTTACTCTCTTCAGTTTCTTCGGCATCTGGACTCTCCTGCGGCATCTGGACTCTGAGTTGTTACTTAGAAAAAAAATACTTTTCGAAAAATTCTTCTTCTGCAGCGCTTAAATAATTATAGAGATTTTTGCTTCCTTCACTTTGGCCGCTTTTAATTCAATTCGAGGTGGAGGACTTTTCAAAAGTTTTTTTAGTTCAAGCGTAGGCTCAAAGAAAGCAGAGCTTAGATTTTGCGATTCGTAATTGTCATAAGCATCCACTTTTCATCAGGAAAAAAATTTTAAACGAACGCTTTATCTTCCATTAATTATTAACCACGACTTTCGAATCGACCACCTGCCAAGTTTTGTGAAGGCTGCTTATTTAAAATCTTATTTCATAAATTTTCAACTCTTCTTTGCCCAAACACACAAAAGCAGAAAAAAATTCTCTGCAAACTGCAACCTTTTCCTCGTCAGTAGGAAATATTTTAATCCACTGAATTAACCGCCCTACTTTTCCACCTGCATTTGTTTCGACAGGGTCAATTCATTTCAACATTAATTATAACTAATTGACTAGTAGATTGAAAACTGTCACTACATCGGCAACATACATTCAACCTCGCCAGTCGACAACCTTAACATCATTCCTTAAACATAATCAACAACTTTCTCACTGGAAGTTTGCCGTCGCTTAAAATTCGCTTGATAAACGGAGCTCTTGAAGCTTTTTTCATGATTTTTGCAAAGTCTCAAATACTCAAAACTCAATACTAAATACTCAGTACTCAATACTTCTCAGGCTGAATCCACGCGTATCCCCTTTTGATCGGGAGCGGTTCAATTATCATCATTCTTTTAAACATGATAACTGTTACAGCTTACATTTTCAAAAGTTTTTTTCAAATTATCAACTTTATTAAACAGTCCAAAATATTTGAACGTTTGTCAGTTCCGTATATTATCTATATGAAATTTACCCTCTTATCCTTGTCAGGCAACATATGTATACCAGATGCTACCAGTTGAGTCAAGTCGGAATTTTGTGGTCTTGGTACATCGATGCTGCAAATGCGACATGTAAGCCGGTCTTCAGTGAACGGCTGCCAAATACTGGGGATGGCTTAGGATAGTGAAGTGAAGGCAGTACTTGCAGCTTAACGGATGTTTGTCGAGGTTTGAGGCAAGAAGCAAGAGGGATAAAATCCTACTCGACACTGATCTTCTCCTTCAGATTCGATATGCTTCAACTCTTCAGAATCTCGAAACTCGGCTGTAAAGACTTAAGCATTTCTCATCTATATAAAACTTCAGAGGATTTGCCAAACGATAAAAATAGTCACTTGAACAGAATACATAGATAATGCTTAAGACCCTTTATTAGAATGGGATGTGCGAGTTCAGTTTTTCTGTCCGAACGTTTGAATATTTTGGTCTAATCTTTTGCACACGTCATTAACCGGAGCTGTATTTTGGAAAAAGTGTTTCTATTTCGTTAAATAATCAAAGAAAAAAGTGCACTGGAACCTCTATTTAGAGAGGGTCTCGAGTATGTCTTTCGATGATGTAAGCAGTCAGGGATGTTTAAACCATTGCTGAGGAAAAAATTTTATCTTTACACAAGCTTTAATTTGAACATTGTTTTCATTTCCTTCACGCTGATTATATACATGATACAGAAGGATGTGCATATAGATTTGAACTTTGGGATATTTCTTGAGAAAAAAAGTAATAGTCCCATCAAAAAAGCATACTTATTATCGGATTGGTTTCAGCAATAGCTCAAGGAGTTTTTTGAATTGGGCAAAAGAATGTTTTTAACAATTACATTGTTTATAATATTTCACAATTTTTTAACAATAATGACACAAAAATGTTTAAATGAAAGTTTTCACACTGTTTCAAAATCATTTGCATTCCCTGGTCTTCAGGAAACTTTGTGCAGTTGTGATGTACCTCTGATAGTTGTTGCATTATTGTTGAAAAATTACGAAATATTATATACAATGTGATTATTCATAAAATATTTTTTTGCACAACTAAAAAAACGTCGAGCTATTCCTGAAACAAATTCAACAATACCTTTGGCTTTTTTGATAGGACTATTAGCTTTTTTAAAAACAAATTTCAAAAATTTCAAATTTGTATCACATCCTTTTGTTATATGTAGGCAGCGTGTAGGGAAGCAGAGCAATATTCGGATAGATGTCTTAACACTATTCAAAAGTTATTTTCATTATCTTCACTTAATTATTGTTCTTGTATTATTGTTAAAAAAATTGGAGATTGTATAAATATCGTAATTGTTTAAGAAATTTTTTATTCTTGAGTAATTAAAAGAAAATGTAGGAGATATTTCTGTGAAGAATCCAATAAAACCTTTAGTTTTTCCAAAACATTCCTTTTGAAGCGTGGAGTCAGCGTGGAGGGAATGAAACTAATAGTGAATGTTTTAATTGCTGTGATAAGTGTCCATAAGAATCAATCGAAATTAAATTAACAATGTTCTTTTGCACCGCCATGTGCATAATCCCTGAAAATTTAATTTTAAAAGTTCTTATAATATAGGATTAGGATTTATAGCGAGCTAAACACACACAATTGCAATGTGTGTATCACAAAGCGAATGGAAATTTTTTGGGTTTTATTGGAAAAAGAAGGAAGTTGGCAAATCTTTCTGAAGGACTTAAAATGTGCCTAATGCAATTTTGTAGCACGACATGTAATTTCAAGATTGAAAATCAAACTTGTAAATATGGAACGATGGGACTAAGTAAGAAACGGCGTTTAGCGCGTATAGCTTTTCCATCGTCGACGGTTATCATATTGTGAATAGAAAAATATGTTTGAGAAAGATTGAGTTAGAAAACTTAAACAAATTTTGGTTGATTTAAAAGACACTTGGTTCATTTAAATAATTCGTTTGGCTACATCTATCAAATTATGTGTTGAAAATTTTTTTTTATCTTTTCGTTGGATGTACCCAAACATTGATTGATTCAAACAAACATTAAAATTTTAATTAAGTGTATTATTCTCATTATTATTATTATTATTATTATTATTATTATTATTATTATTATTATTATCATCACTATTATTATTATTATTATTATTATCATTATTATTATTATTATTATGCCAAGTGCCAGAGGTACTCATGACCCGGTACTTCGCTACTAAACACTGTCGCGAAACGCGAAGGTGCTTAGTAGATTCGCTGGTGTCAGTCGTTGTTTCGTAACTTTATATTCTGCTTGCGCTTTCGTCATTCTTCGCGATCAATACATACTGGAGAGCCCGTTTATAGGGATCCAACATTCATACAAACGTTGGTTCCAATGCCAACGACTGAGACCAACGATTCAAAATATTAATTAGTTTGAGGGACGGAATACATATACAACTTCACACACGCACACGGACACACATACACAAAAAATAAAAGTAAAAAATCAAGAGATCAAAAATTAGAAAGTCAAAAATTAAAAATGTGATTATCACGTGTACGCGGGATGGCCACGAGAGGCGATTTTAGCCGCTGTCATTGCTCACGACCAGAAAACTCCGGACGTTGCGGCACGGGTACAGCAATATCGCCTTCTGCATTGGATGTAACGAATTTCTAGCTTCTAATTCTTCCAAAATTTGTACGCACCTCGCGTGAACGTTCCCAGTGGAGGAGATCACCACCTGGTGGATGTTGACCTTCTTTACCCTCCACACGGTTAGGATCTTCTGGTAGAACACCGAATATTTCTGGATTTTCTCAGTGTATTGCAGCCTAATATTATTGTTTGGGGAAACGCTTATGTCTGTTATTCTGACATGTTGAGCACGTTTCTCTAATCATAGGATATCTGGACGATTGTGTCTGACTAGATAGTCAGTCAGAATAGTCCTGTCCCAGTGAAGGAGATGGTGTATGTTCTCTAGTACTTTGACTGGTCTTTTGCAGCCCTAACGACTGTCGACCAAGAGACAGTTGCCCCAGTACATCCCCCAGGTCCGACTCCCGCTCGTCTATGACGTCTCGTGTCACAGGCATATGAACCTGCTCCTCCACCGCATCTGCAGGATGCGTTATGGGTGATGCTAGTTGTTATCGCACTTGTTTCTCGATGTTTTTTATTTCGACCACGGATATAAGGTGGCGTCGCTCAATAAATCTTGATTGATCAGCAAGATGTTTTTTCAGTCACTCTGTGGGCCAAATCGGGATGAAGATCCACGAAGAGACGATGTTGTTCGCCCCTAACGGGTTACACCCTTGCCCTCGCATGAAAATGACATCTAATCACGTCTCCATTCCTGTCCGACGTTTAGTTAATCCTATTTTTCCTGCGCGCCGTGGAGTCGCTGGTGGAATGCAGTCTCAACCTCTGATCTTATCCAGTTGATGGTTCTTCTAGAGAGAAGGTTCTCGTCTACTATTTGACGCCTTCGTTGTTTTAGTTCGTCTTCAGTTACTGTCACTATTTCAGGGAAATTCGCTACAAACCTTTGGCGAAAAGCCATCCCGTGAAGTAAAGTAGTGGTCGCTCCCATCTCGTGTTCAAATTGGCAGCGCAACAAGTACTTATCATGATTGGTTTGAAAAATGATGCACGGCCGTGGCATCCCTGTGCAAGCGGACGGTTGGGGACTCCCAACCGCAACATCATCCGCAGGCGAAGCTGATATTCTGCTGCTTACCACTTCTTGCCAATTTTCTGGCTGGACAGTAGCCCTTCCGTGTATCCCGGTGAGATCCGCCTGCCCATCACGCAGCTCACCACCACTGGCTTGCATGCTGTCACCCCCAGCGATGTCACCAAGGGGGCCCCGATGAACCTTATTCAGCGACCAGCGACTATATATTTCCTCAAGTTCTCTATGTCAATTTATGGGTTTTTGGTGCTCCACTCAGTCTCTTTCATCATCAATGTCTGCCTGTTTCGCATGGGAAACCTGTTAGAAGCATTGCCACCGCCACCGTAGCCATCAAAGTCATCACAGGAAAACTCAAGCCCTACCTTATTTAATATTATTATTATTATTATTATTATTATCATTATTATTATTATTATTATTATTAGGGTTGATACCAAAAGAGCCCCTGAGGCTCGGGTAATCCCGTAGCATCTCATTGTAAGCCTATGTGTGACCCTAAAGCCCCTTCAATATGGAGAGGTCTACAGCCATGCCTTTGGCCGATATGTCTGACTCGCTGATGCAGTTACTGCCCGTGAGTGCTAGACGCTTCCCAGCAATTGCGGGGCAGTGACAAAGGATATGAATAGATGTCTCATAACCCTTTCCGCACAAGCGACATAGAGGGCTGTCTGCAAACCCTATATTTTGTCTATGATAGCCGAGGCTTCCATTCCTTATAAACACTTATGTTAGGACCTTGACTTCGTCCCAGCTGAGCTTGTGTATTTCCGCTGCTCGTTTGAAGATTAAATTAATACCTATAAGTGCTTTAGCCTGTCTGCAGCCCTGCTGTCTGAGCAAATGCGAATATTTTTTCTATTATCATACTCCTGTGCCTGTAAGGCACACTGGAACATGGCCATGATCTCAGCCTGTAGAGCTATGGCGTAGGACCCCATCAGGCTTGTGAAGCCCATTCCACTCCTCCTGCGATAGACACCGGCTCCTGCTTTCTCCTTGTACTTGGAGCCATCTGTGAACGAATTGTCCTCATCACCAGGCATGTACGCCTCGCCGTTAGCCCATTCCTCTCTCTTGGATAGGCTCACACGATACTTCTTGTCGACCAAGTGGGCGAAAAGTCACTGTCATCCTGAGGACGTCCTTAGGACACCTTCAGGACGTCCATGTCAGTCCAATCAATGGCTTAAAGACGTTTCATGTCCAAAAGACGTCTTTGAGACCTGATACGCCTTTGGTACATCAATTAGACTGACAAGGACATCTTGGACTTGTCTTTACGGCGTCCTCAGGATGACGATGTCTTTTCGCCCAAAAAGGGAGAGGTAGCAAGTAGGCGTTTTGTCCCTGAGCATGCTCAAGGTCGGTCTACTCGCGATACCGGTTGATCCACTATTCTGTCGAGATCCTTTCGCCGTTTTTCGTATTTATTCTGCGAGCTCCCTTCGCAGCCAAGTCCTTGGTGGTAAGATGGAGAGGTTCTAACCCTGTTAGTGTTCCCAATGCCACGGGGGGTTGTCAAATTCAAGGCACCAGTGACACCTTTTAGAATCAGACCTCTGATTCTTTCCAGTCGAGATTTCACAGTTGACAGTTCGACCCTGATCCACCAGGCCACCGCCGCATAGGTGAGCCTGAGCCGCAGGATCGCTATATGGATCCACATCAGTGTCTTCGGTTTCAAGTTCTAGTTTTCCATCGTGGCTCTCCTACAAAACCAGAGGGTCACTGTGAGCTTTTTGTACTTGTTTTCCGAGTGCTCGTTCCATAACAGCTTTATATCCAGAATGACTTCTAGGTACTTAACTCCTTTAGTGATTCTCAGTTGTTGCCCTCCCAGTCTCAATGTACTCGTGGTCCCCCACTTGTACCTGTCTGGTGAATACAACCACGTCCGTATTACTCGGATTGACCGATAAACCATAGGTCTTCTCAAATCAGGTATTCACTATCCCCAGTACTTGCTGCATTACCCTGAAGAGCGCATCCAGATACTGGTCGGGCACAAGAACCAGCGTGGTAGCCCTGCCTCGCGAATAGATGGAGCAGTTCAATAACTACCAATCACTAGAGTAGGGGCGATAAAACGCCTCCCTGCGGGCATCCCGAGTCAACAGTTCAACATAAAGTGGTATCACCCTTAGTCGTTGTTCGGTTCCTGTTGCCCAACATGGGGCAGGTCCATTATGCGACTGTAGCTGGTACACCATGTGCAATAATGGCCGCCCTGATCACCTTTCTAGAGGTTTAGTTAGAGAAGGCTTCTTCAATGTCCATAAAGGTGCCAATCACGAAGCCCTTCTGCTTCACTTGTCCTACGATTAGGTTTACTGCTCCCCTTAGGGCCGTTTTGGTCGAACGACCAGCCTATAGGCGTGTTGCTCCTGTTACAGTGGCCCACTCAACAAGACCTTGTCGCGGATGTACTTATCCGCAAGTCTTTCCACCGTTTTCAGTAGGAAAGATGAGCTGAAATCGAAAAATCAAGTTTTTTGAAAAAATGAGTGAGACTTGAGATTATTGAAGGTACTTTCTCGTTGAAATTTTTTTAAAAAACAATTTTTCTCTCTTCAATTTTCTCCATATCTTCCTTCGTTTTCGATAAAAAGTGGAAATTTCGATTTTTTGAAATTAAAAATGGGTTTTTCAAAAACAGCTCCAGCGACGATTTTATTTTCTATCAAAAAATACTTGCAAGACATCCCAAATACAAAATCAAGACAAATATTCTTGGTGTATACACCTTTGGGTTGAAGTCATTTCAGCGGAACAGTGACCGAGTTCACCCAACAATCGGATTGAAATCTGTTGGGCTACCTGCGACGAAAGTGAAAAAAGTGGATTTTCCAACCCTATTTGAAAATCACTCACTTTCAGTTGTTCCATTTTTTCGAATTTCATCGCCTGTAATCCAATCAATTTCAATCCGATTGATACAAACAGATAGCGCCGGAAGGGAGAAGAACATACCTTTCGAATGATATACTCGTACAGTTCATGGTAGTTCGATCAACCATTCTCGAAATTTCTGCCAATAACTGAAAAAGAGCCACAAGACACGTTTCTTGCAAATATCTCAAAAAACGCTTTCTTGGCAAAATAAATAAGTGTCATTTTCTTTTTGACTCACATTAATCAAGAATCCCAAGATAAAAGCTCTAGCATAGCATTGCAAACTACACTTAGTAGATGCTGGTTGCTACAATTTTTAATTAATAACTTTTAACGTCAAATGCTAAGTCAATGATCTCACGAAACCTTTTTCACCAATGTTTCGGCGAATCCGTGAAATTTGTAAATTTTGGCCGCCATATTGGATCCGTCATTTTGAATTTGTGACTTTTGAGGTAAAAATCGAAACTAGCGATCTTGAAAACCCCCGTTTACCAAGCTATAGGCAAAACTATGAAAATTTGGAAATTTTGGTTGCCATATTGAATCAGAAATTTTTAGTTTGTAGCTTTTTACTTCAAAATTGAAATCAACTACTTTATGAACCACTTTGTACCAAGTTTTAAGCAAATCGGTAAAAAATATTTAATTTTGGACACCATATTGGATCCGCTGTTTGGAATTTGTAACTTTTTACGTCAAAATCGAAAGCAGCGAACTCGAAAGCCCCCTTGTACTAAGTTTTGGGCGAATGTGTAAAAATATGTGAATTTTGGCCGCCATTTCGAATTTGAAACATTTTACGACAAAATTGAATTGAGAGAACTTAAAATCCCCCTCGAACCAAGTCATAGGCTAATCTGTAAAATTTTTCAAATTCTGGCCACCATATTGAACCTGCCATTTCGAATTTGTAACTTCAGACGTCAAATTCGGAATGAGCGACATCAAAAACCCCCTTGTATCAAGTTTTAAGCGAATCTGTGGAAATTTGGAAATTTTAGCCGCCATATTGTATCCGCGATTTCTTAATTTCTAGCTTTTGACGTCAAAATCTAGATTAACGACCTTATAAGCCCCCTTGTGCCATGTTTTAGGCAAATTTATAAAAATCTTCAAATGTTGGCCACCATATTTGATCGGCTATTTTTAGTTTGTAACTTCTGATGTTCAAATCGAAATTAGAGGCCTTATAAACCCCTTTGTACCAAATTTTAGTCAGATATATGAAAATTTTAACATTTTGACCGCCATATTGAATCCTCCATTTTGAATTTGTAAGTTTTGAAGTAGAAATCGAAATGAGCGATCCTGAAAACCCCCTTGAGCCAAGTTGTAGGCAAATTTATAAAAATCTTTAAATGTTGACCGCCATATTGTATCCGCGTTTTTTTAATTTCTTACTTTCGACGTCAAAATCTAAACTCACGATCTTATAAACCCCCTTGCGTCAAGTGTTAGGAAAATCTATAAGAATCTCTAAATTTTGGCCACCATATTGTATCCGCTATTTTGAATTTGTAACTTTTGATGTCCAAATCGAAATTAGAAGCCTTAAAAACTCCCTTGTACTAAGTTATATCAAGTCCGTGAAAATTTTGAAATTTCGGCCTCCTCGTTGGATCCGCTATTTTGAATTTGTGACCTTCTACGCCGAAGTCGAAACTTGCGATCCTAAAACCAACCTAGTATCAAACTTTAGGCAAATTTGTGATAATTTGGAAATTTTGGCCGCCATATTGGACTCGCACTTTTAAGTTCGTAACTTTCGACGTCAAAATCGAAACTATCGACCTTATAAGTCGCCTTGTATCAAGTTTCAGGCGAATCTTTAAAAACTTTTCGGATTTGGCTACCATATTGAATCCGCTATTTGAAAATTGTATTTTTTGACGTCGACATCGGAGTTAGCGACCTTGAGAACGCCCTTGCACCCAACTTCAGGCAAATCTATGGAAATTGAACAATTTTGGAAGCCATATTGGATCCGCCATTTTGAATTTGTAACTTTTGACGTCAAGGTTGAAATGAACAGTGAATCCGCCATCTTGGATTTTTCTTAATGTCAGCTATCACTATCTATTGCAGAAATTTCTACGAATAAACTTACTCATCTTGTCAAGTTCGAGAGGCCTCAGTTTGAAAATGGTGAATATAATCAAGTTTCTTAAATTCGAACCAGCCGCCATCTTGACGAAATTTCGGCTCTCTCTAACTATTGCATACTTTACCTAAATGAATTTGCTTATATCGCAAAGTTTAAGAGGCTTCCGTTGAAAAATGGTGAAATTAATCATTCAACTTAAATTAGAAGCAGCCGCCATCTTAGATTTCTTCAAAATTTCGGCTTTCACTGACTAATTTCATAGTATCTGCAAATTAACTTGCTTATCTTGTCAAGTTTAAGAGGATTTTCTTGGAAGACAAGGAAAATAATAACTTTTTTGCAATCTAAAAAGCTGCCATTTTGGATCTTTTGAAAATCTTGAATTTCTAATATCAGCACTTGCTTTGTAGCCATGATAATTATATGGAAAACTTCAAGGGGTGTTTGCTAGGGGTAAATATTAACCGACTTGACTAGAATTTGCAGGAAATGATTTTTTTGCCATTGCAACGAAATCTGCTCCTGGGAGCGAAAGATTTTTAAAACGAGGTAATGTGGCACATCGGGTCTATGTTTTGGGTGAGGGCAGTGTATTTTGGAAAATATGGGGCAACAAAAAATGCGGTGATATTACATCGGGTAATATGGTACACTGGTCAATATGGTACAGAGGGCAATATGACGCATAGGGCAATATGTCACTTGATGTAATATGGCATACGGGGTAACGTGGCACATTAGGTAATGTGACACACCGGGTCTATGTTTTTGGTTAGGATAGTATATTTGGGGTGATATGGAGCAACAAAAAATGCGGTAATGTAACATGAGGTAATATGGAATATGAGGCAATATGGCACATAGGGGAATATGTCACATGAGATAATATGGCATATGGGGTAACGTGGCACTACAGGCAATATGGCACATCGGGTGTATGTTTTTGGTTAGGGTAGTATATTTGGGGTAATATAGGGCAACTGACAATGCAATAATTTAAGATAGTGTAATATTGCATATGGCATATGGGATAATATAGCACATAGTGCAATATGTCACATGAGGTCATATAGCACATTGGGTAACGTGGCCCATGTAATGTGGCACTTCGGATCTATGTTTTTGATTAGGGCAGTATATTTGGGGTAGTATAGGGCAACAAAAGATGTGGTAATGTAACATTAGGCAATACGGCATATAAAGCAATATGGCACATAGGGACAATCATAGGATTTTAACACTGAAAACTTGTTATATCATAAGTTCGTTTTCGAGAAAAAATGGGTATTTCGAGTTTACGAAATTAAAAGTGGTTTTTTTTTCAAAAATAGTTCCGGCAATGATTTCGTCTTTCATTTGAAAAATAGTTGAAAATAGTTGTAAAACGTCTCAGATATAAACTCCAGAAAAATATTCTTTGTGTTCGCACCCTTAGATTGTGATCATTTCAGTGGAACCGTGCCCCATTTGGAGGGTGGTTTTTTGGGCATGCTGGAAGGGGTTTTGTAATTTATCCTCGTCTTGATGAAAATTACTCCTTTCACTCTCATATTTCTAAAAATAGGGCTTTTTCCCATGTTGTTCTCATGGGAATCTCTTTTTATCACTTTTTAACATCCAACAGAAGCCCGCCATCATATTTTCATCCCATCTGCCTTGATATCTTTGTTCCATCATTTTCATATCCTGGTGGAACATTTCACCCTTTTCTTCACTGTAGTCCCCAGGGTTTTTAGAGAAGTATTCAACATGAGAATCCATGAAATGTAGCTTCAAACTCATTGAACATTTCAATTTTTTGGAACTGCCGACCATTCTCGAGACCTGTTTCTTCCATCCTGAGCTTTGAACGTTTCCCAGAAATTGCTCAACCTTTTTGTGATCAAGCTATGCTTTTTTCTCAGTCGAAGTCATTTAAGTAACAAAAACATCTTCCAACAGTTTTCGAATCCTAGGTCTATCGAATATTCCTTCTTTCAACTTAGCATCGGACAATTGGGAAAACTGAGACATTATATACTGAAAACATTGTCCTTCCTTATTCAGTGCCTTTACTCATTGTTTCATTAGACTTCCAAGACAATTTTCATATTACTGTAACTTTCATTGAGTTTTGTTGAAAGGGCTATTGGTATCGATGCATACTCGTTTATGTTGTGCAATAAGACGGCCTTTAGGCTTCATATAGGAGGGTCTATGAAAAAGTTCCACTCTCCATCTTTGTAAACTCCTGATTTTAATTTGTTTATAAGTCCATCAATATTCGTGAAGGAGACTGAAGACAGTTATTGATCAAAATGAAAGTATTTCCGAAAATTTTGTTCTCTGTTTCGATAAACACCAGATTTGATCCCTTTTTCTAAATTTCCTTTTGCTTTTAGAGCTGAAGCAACATGTTCAGCGCGATCTTAGGTAATCTCAAATCTCGAATTGAGTCTCTCAATTCATTTTGGGACCACCTCTCTGAATGTGCCGTTTTTATGTCGTATGTAATTTACTTGTCATCAGATGTTTTACATTCAATGTTAAAATCTTCACTGCTTCTTGTAAAATAGTCTGTCTCATGTTCCAGAACTGCCTTTTTTTTTTAGTGTTTGAATGAGAAGTGCCAGCGTCTACTGGGATGTTCGCAGGTTTTTTCATACGTGGTCCTATCACCGAAGACAATGTGTTATAAGTTATTGATTTTTTATTAATAATTTCCCTTTTTCGCATCGTTCATGCAGAAGTAACAATTCCTTTCATTTTGCGTTTTTCCCCAAATTGCTGGTGCTTGAGATTGCAAACTAGAAAAACGAACCGACAGTGAAGTTAGGGGGGAAGGGTTGAGAAAATAGAATGCTACGTTTTTTTAATAGTCAAGTTCATTTATTGTACCCGTTTTCACAGCGAAAGCGGATACCGGAGGTTACTACAAGATTAGTAACGTTAGCAAAGGTAACACCGTTAGCACCATGAGTAATTGTTAGTAGGAACTAAAATACAATTAAGTAAAGGAAAAACAAAAAAAAAGGGTTAAAAACGTTCGTATATAGTAATGTCTCGGACCGTGCCATGGGCAGTACTAACTCTACCCCTGCACCTTCCAGGTACTCGATTCTCCAGAGGGGGCGAAAGGACAGAATTACCAGGGCCGTACGCGATCTGAGATCACACGCGACCACGAAAAATAAATTAAATTAAAACTGTGCTGAAAAATCTCCAACATTTCCGCCCACCTTCGCGATGAATTCACGAATGAACTATAGAAAAAAAAGATATTTTCAAACTTGGACCTGAAGAAAAAAAAGGATGGTCCACCGCGGAACTTGAAAGATACGCCCACCCTGAGATAGCTTATAGTGGCGAAGAATCTGTAGGGTCTGAAACAGAAATTGGTAGCGAGACAATATTCACAGCTGGTCGAACTAAAAGACCAGTTGCCATCTTCAGAGACATAGTGCGAATTTGACCATCTGATCCCAGATGTACCTGAATCACTCGAGCCAGGCGACCCCCCAATCTCAGTAACCCATCAGAGTCCAAAAAGTGCAACAGTTTTAATAATGGGCTCGATTTTGAGACCGGCAGTTCTCAACGTAGTTTAATGATATCACCAGAAAAAGCTTCACGCTAAACGTGTCCGGTAAGCTACTTTAGTGCTGGTTTGAGATAGGCCGTCGTCGGATGACAAGGCGGCCTTTCGAACTGTTTCTCACGAAGCCGGTCTACGAACTGCAAACAGAGAGTAGTGATCCGTAGCAACTTAGCAAGCGAAGAATATTGACTCAGAAGTCGCCAAGGTGGTTCCTGATCAACTAGAGCACAGTGTGTTATGACTCGTTCCTCTCCATCAACAGAAGGGTCGATAAGTTCAGTAGACCTTGGCCAAAAAATTTCGGGTTTGGCCAACCAAACGGGTCCCTGCCACCAAAGCAAATGGTGCTCTAATCGAATTGGTGAGAGACCTCTTGATGCACAATCCGCAGGATTGTC